>PITA01011109.1:0-68438 GCA_004023965.1 Spilogale gracilis | reverse complement strand
GGTGGTGGCGATGGTGGGGTGGTGGGGCAGTGGTGGTGATGGCGGTGGTGGTTACCTATAAGAGAAGGAAGGAAAAAGTAAGAGAGGACAGAATGGAAAGTCGTTTATAAATGTGACTTGATTTAATTTTTAATTTGAAGTCATGCAAAGTTTTTTCAAGTCTTGATCTCAGGGTCCTGAGATTGAATCCCATTTGGGGCTCCATGCTCAGTGGAGAATCTCTTAAGATTCTCTTCCTCTGTCTCTGCCCCTCCCTCCACCCCTGCTCATCTCATCCCCCCTCTCCCACCATGTGCTCTCTCTCCTCTCTCTCTCTTAAATAAATAAGTACATATTTTTTAAAAAATGAAATCATGCAAAATGTTTATGTAATTAAAAACAATGAAAAGAAACTAAGACGTTCTTGAAACAAACTGAAATGGGCTGTATATCAAGAGGCATAACCATAAAGAAAAATGGGTTTAAAAGGACAGAATCATTACCAAAGCCACATAACTTCATTACATTGTGTAGTTTTATCTTTAACACTAACATTGGTATTGTTATGTTGAAACTATTATGTATTTTAAAATAAAGCAAATGAGAGATTATGTTAATATCATTAGAAGTGAGTATCTTCTGCACAATGGAAAAGTGACAACAGCATAAAATAAGTAAAACCCATTCTTAAGTAATGGGAAGGTGACCAGGAAAATTAAGGTAAACAAGGGTTAGATTTGTTATGGAGATTTAGGTGGGTGCCTTCTCCTTTAGTAAAAGCCTCTTGGGATTAGGAATCCTTCTCCTCTTGGTACAGAGATATAGACACTTTACAGATGGACATCTCTGTTATAAATGTTAAGTTTCCCTTACAAAAAGGAAACTTACACTCTATCTTCAGAGCTTCTGTGCCTTCTGTTTCTCATAATAACGTTTATGCCCCAGAAATACGATGAGCAGGCATATTCTGGTCTCCTACAGCTACCTATTTCCCCCAAAGCAGTTTTTTTTCTGTTTGAAAGTAAGTGGTTCTAGAGACTCATTCGTTATAGAGTAATCAAGAAGATGGGTATATATTTTTAGTAGCAATTGTTTGTTTTTCTCACAGCAGGAATCCCAGCTCCCGTGTATTTTGGAATTTTGATTGACACTTCATGCCTCAAATGGGGATTTAAAAGATGTGGAAGTAGAGGTTCATGCAGGTTATATGATTCAAATGCTTTCAGGTATCTATCAGACTCATTCCTGCGTCTCCCCGCTACAACATTCCAGGTTTGCACAGCGAAATGGGCAGTAATCATTCCTTAGGGAGTTTCACTGCACAAGGATCACCTAACCAAGAAGCGTGTTCTATTTTATAGAATAATTTTATTGTTATTTATTTGGCTAGACCTTTCAGCTTTTCCCCATTCCTAATCTTGACTCCCATCTTAAACGAAGAATCATTTTTTTAATAAAGTTCACCAAAGAGTCCAGAATATAGTAGAATTTTACAAGTTTATGCACACAAGTGGGTAATTCTCTGAAGCTCAGAAGCATTTAAATTTAGGTCACATTTTGGGTTTAATTCTATTCTTCAAACGGAGTCAAACTGTCCCATTTACGTCAGATATAATCCCCTGGGACAAGAGTTGGATTTGGCTCTAAATCTGTCCAGCTTTATTGCCAAATTGATGTTCAATTATTCCAGTACTTGAGATGCATAAAAGTAAAAAGTTTTTTCTGTGTGTATGAGTGTGTGTGGAGCTGAGGGGCATGGCCTTTTCACTGTGGTATCATTCAGTTCAGTTCATCAAACATTTAATCCCCTTGGGGCGCCTGGGTGGCTCAGTTGGTTAAGCGACTGCTTTCGGCTCAGGTCATGATCCTGGAGACCCAGGATCGAGCTCCGCATCGGGCTTCCTGCTCTGCAGGAAACCTGCTTCTCCCTCTCTCAGTCCCTCTGCTTGTGTTCCCTCTCTAGCTGTGTTTCTCTCTGTCAAATAAATAAATAAAATCTTTAAAAAAAAAAAAAACATTTAATCCCCTTATTGCTGAAAGCAATGCTTCAATGGCTTAAAAACAGGAAGAATTTTTTTTGATTTATAATCTGATCATTTTCTGGAGGAAAAAACTTGGTACTGAACTGTGTGAGTTGGAAGTTGGATGTGAATTGAGCCAAGCATCTCAAATAAGTTTGTTTGATTTAATAGGCTTTGGTGTTATGTGAGAAATTTATTTTGGTCTTTGAAAGGGACTGTGAGTAGAATTTGTGCTTTGTTCACATTTGCTAAGGTGACATTTACTTTAATGTAAAGACAATGTATTTCAATCAGAGACTGATTATGTGTACAAGGTGACCAGAAAAAAATCATTCAACCTGTCTTTCCATACCTACCTGTTTTATGATAGAATGAAGAACTAAAGGCTTTTTATTGAAGAAAGTGATTTAAACCTTTGGTTAATTCTTAAGTCATTCTGCTCTACTAAGAGCTCTGACTCTCCCTTGACATCGCTTCTTGCAGGTTTTTTGTAGAAGTGCATTTGGGTAAGTTTCAAGGAGAGGGTAACCACGTAATTTATCATTCAGCCTGGACACTTTAGAGAGTGAAAAGGGGCATTATTAAAAAGTACGCTGGGACAACACAGCATAAGCTAGGACTGTTCTGGGCAAACAGACATATGGTCACCTGGTCTGAGAGAGTAATTTACAGAGAGGATGGAACTGATTATGTAATTAGAAGTAACTAAAAATTACGGCACCACTGAGAGGTCACATACTGCCTTCCATAGTCTGCCAGATGTTCATAGAAAGGTCTTTTATAGCCACTGAATTTGCATTCTTAAGAAAAAACATACTCACAATGGTTTCATCAATAGATTGGTTTTCTTGGTATTGATATTTACTGAATGATACTATTACCTTTCTCTCCCATTTTAAGGTTGGATAGTTGCAATAATGATGACTGAGTTTCTCTTTTCTTTTAGACACATATATCTGGGACTAACTGTGATGCTGGGCACAGTGTCTATTTTCCTAAGTATTGCAGTTCTTTTCACTTTAAAGAAAAATTGTGTTTCAAAACACAGAAGCTTTAGAACCAAGACCGATGGAACAATGGTGTCTACAAGAATCAGGAAGGAACATTGTACTACAAGTGATCATTTGCTACAACCAAACTACTGGCCAGGCAAGGAAACACAGCTTTAGAAAAATGACTTGAAGCCATGTTTTCTAATTTCTGGAAATTCTGCAAACAAATAGATTTTAATCAAAGGGGTTTTAAATGTGTCATTTTTTTTCTTCTTTCAAAAAAATATCTTTGACCCTAGGTATGAGATTATGTACCTAATAACAAATATAATTTAAACATATTACAGAAAATATAGATAATAACGTTAATCCAAAACTTTTATTTCTTCCTTATATTATTTATATAAATTGCTTATATTATTTACTTATTCTGCTTAATTTTGCCTTGTGCCTGTTGATATATTAGCTATATTCCTAGAACAATTGTCCTGATAGCCTACTGTCTATTTGTAAAATAATTTCTAAACTGAGATACTTGTCAAGGGGAAGAGAGTCCTGCTAAAAAATTAAATTATATCTTGGCCTCCTTCAAATATGACCTTAATGAAGATGTTGGGATAGAGCCAAAACCTGTAGAGAAATATTTCATTTTAAGTTATTCCTTTCTTTTGGGCTACAGTAATGGACACAGAAATGTAGAGGGGCAAATAATCTTGGAGGATTCAAATTTTGGATTCTAAGTTCTTCTACCATCCACTTTATGTGCATTGTGTATGACACTTGAAGTGACCATGATGTAAAGTAATAAAATTATTATTAACATGCTTTATTGTCCTTCTATCAATTCAGTGGATTAAAAAATACTGGTAATACAATACTGTCCAAATTTTAATGTATGTAAGCTGCTCCAGACGTATGCACTGGATGTGATCCTAAAATGCATTTGAAATTTAAATTTTGCAAAGTCCACAGTCAGCTTAGGTGTTATAACAGGAGTGCAGAGGTGATGGGTTGAATGATGGTATGGTTCTTGGCTGCTTTATCTGGCACTCATCACAGGGGCCAAAGGTTTCTGGGCAGGGGCTGATGCCTGCCACATAGCTCTTTGTTTCTGGGCATTTCTTCTCTGCTGGCTTCCTGGAGCTCCTCCAGCATCAGCTCTATTATCTACTATATATTTCTTCCTCCAACAGCTGTGTGAGGGGAGTTTGGGCCTCCTAAGAAAGCAGACTTAAAGTAGAGACCACCCCAGTGGAGTCTTGAAATTGTACCACAATTCTTAGTAGGCTTTACAACAAACAAAACATGCAGTCAGGACACTCCCAATGAGAAGTTTGTTTGAAGAGTTTCTAGGAGCCTGACTCCTGCAGGAAGGCCCAGCTCAAAAATGCAACAGTCTTCAACAGAAGAAGGATCAAAGAGTACAAACAAAATAGTTTGCTATGGAAAGAAACTGGAGATGGAAAGTTTGGGGATGGAGAACAGAGGACATGTCCTTTAAATGTATATGTTGTCATTTCATTTGAATTAGTGATGGAAGATTATCTCATATTGTACTATTTTTGGAAATGAAAATAGGTGTGTTTTGTTTCCAGCAGGCCTACATCAGACCTGCTCCTGCTGTGCTAACTTGAGAGCTGGAATTCTTTTTGTCATCTTAGTATCAATCTTACCCACAACAATATTTACCAAGTGGGTGAGTGACTACTGTTGTCAAGAATTTCCTTTGTAGAGATGAAATTAAAATTCAAGGTCCTCATCCTGTCTCCCACACCCTCTTTATTTTTCAAAGCTTTCTGTAGTAATATTCTGAAAAATAAGTTTTTTGCAAGTAAATTTCTAAATAGAATCCTATCCAATTTACTCTTGAGAAACTTGAGAATTAAGTAAAAATTGGCATGAAAGTTGTTTGAAAAATCTTTTTTTCATAAAAGTACTGGATGTCAGTGAAAAGGAAGCATTTTTATGCATAACCATTAATTTGACAGTGGAATTATAAAAACTAAACTTAGTAATATGGCATATGAGGGTATCATTTAGTGGGGAATCGAATTTACTAAGGGAAACCCTGATATTTCAGATGAGTAAATTCATCTGACAGAAGAAGACTTTTTATGTCTCAAAAAGCACATGATTAATTTTTTTTTCTAATAAACGAAACTTCATTTCAAAGGTCAAAAAAATTCTCTCAGCTCCAGGGCCAGGCATTTAGAGGGAAGGCCTTGACTGACACACTGGATTCCACAATTGCTTTCCATTCAGTGGGCCGCTTTCTTCTCTTGTTCCAGAGCCGTAGCCACTAGAAGTGTACAACACCGCAAATGACCATCTGATTCCCTATCACTTTCAGGCAGATAAACCTCTAGCAATGTCATTTTATAAATGGAGTGACTTAAATTAGATGAAATGACTTAACCAAAATGGAGGTGGGCAAACTAATGGTGGATTCTTCCATTACATCATGATGCCTCTGAAGCAGGTAATAGAAACAAGTTCTCTAAAATTCTGAAAAACAACAAGAAGAACTTTTGTGATCATTAGCATTTAAGAAATCTCCATTTACATACTACAGATTCATACAGTAATACATAAAGGGAGATTGATAGAATACAGTGACTATAACATATTCTTGAGAATAATAATCATTTTTAATAATTTTATAACAGCTGGTGAGAATAACAATATTACGCACTCTCCGTATGTGTGCTGAGTGCTTTAGACATATTTCCTCAATTTCAAATATCAAAATAACATTATGTGTTAGGTATAATTACTGGTATTTTTAGAGGAAGAAACCTAGATATGGAGCGTTTTAATAGCTTATTCAAAGCTAACAAGTCTCAGTAATTGGTTGAGCCAGGATTTAAATTTGAGTTTTATCAGATTTGGACAGCCACGTTATGCCTATATTAATCTATACCTCAAAGTGTTATCTCCGAGTAACTTTGCTAAAAATAAATTTTAGACATCTACACTGGAAAAGTTTTAACATACCAAAATATGCACATGGTTAAAGAAATGATGCGGAATGATTTAAAATTAAAAGTAACAGTCCTGTACCATAACTTCACTTCTGTTCTTCAAAGACAGTTAACTTCTTGCAAGTTTGGGTTGTTGGTTTTTCTGATGGTCACTTCCCCATCTTTAAATAACAAGCAAATACCACTTCTTGACTCATCAACTTTGGGCAAGGACCACTGACTGTCTACTCTGCTAGATTAGGAGTAATGCCTCTCCTCCCCTGTAATTAGTACATAGTGAGGACACTGTTCTGAGTTCTTCAAGTGTCACCTCAATACCTCCATTTCTCACTCAATAAACACAAACCATATTATGTTTCCCCACCTTGCAAAATGAAGACCGTATAGCTTCCTCCCTCCCTTGGATGTCTCCAAAGTCTCATCTCCTTTCTGTTCCCTGTACCTTTGCTTTTACATTGTTGACAATGATAACATATTTTCTCTGCTCTGTGAATATTCTGTCAGGAAAAGCCTGAATGGTTAAGATTAAGATCAGTGCCATCTGCTGGTGAAGCTATGAAATCTCACAATTAGGAAAAAAGAAAAAGGAATAAAAACATGTATTGAGGACCTACTATGAATCAAGCATTAAAGGCACATTAACACATTTAAATATTAAAAAGTATAGTTAAAAGTGTTTTTGTGTTTGAATAATTTTAGAATATACTGACAAAATGATAACTGTCACACAAGTGCAGAATCTTTAATGTGGTGATGTGCATTGCTGATCTTTTCAAGAGATGTGTAACTTTATTCGGCAGACTTATTTGTCATTAAATCCACTTTTTATTAACAAGTCTTGGACCTAGATAATTTTCAATGCAGTGTATTAAGAAAACACAATTTATCCTCCTGCTTTATACATTTTTGCTATCGTAAATGTCAGCTTCTGATATCAGGCTTATGCAGTTTTATAAAATTAACTAGAAGACTATTTCGTTTTTAAAGTTCTGACACAGATTTTATAGCATAGAAGTATCTGTACCTTTTACATTTGAACGAATGTTTTTAGCCTTTTAAAGAGATAATACTTTGGAAAGTTTTTGATTGGTTATTTTAGCTTTAAAAAAATATTTGCAAAAAAATAAAAAATAAAAAATATTTGCTTACTGATTCAACTCTTAAAATTTGGGTTTTTTCCTAGAAAAATTTTCCATATTCTTTAAAAGTTTTTTAATTTTATAAAATTAAAACAAATAATTGGAGCGCCTGGGTGACTTAGTTGTTAAGCGTCTGCCTTCAGCTCAGGTCGTGATCCAAGGATCCTGGGATCGAGCTCGCGTTGGGCTCCCTGCCAGGCGGGGAGCCTGCTTTTTCTCCCTCTCTCCCTCCCCCTGCTTGTGTTCTCTGTCTTTCTCTCTGTCAAATAAATTTAAAAATCTACAAAAAAAAAATTAGAGCAAGTAAGCTTAGATTATATTCTTCTCTCCTTCCTAGTTTTATATGTGGGTTTTTCTTTTTTGTGAATTTTTCTTGACAAGGACTTACTTTATTGCAATTTTCAGAGAAATAGCTTTTGGATTCTGTTTCTCTGCTACCTAATTAATATTTATTTATTTTTAGTATTTATTTCTTACTTTTCTTCTGCTTTCTTTAGGCGTGCTTAAAAAAATCTACCTAAATTCTTGTTTTGTAAGCTTATGATTATATGCTCTAGCTTAATAATGAAAACATTAATACCTGTAATTGTAAAAATCTGTATATAGTTAAAAGGTTTGCCATGCTGCAGTATATTTGTCATACTTCATGTTTGGTTTCTCTTCTTTTATATTATTTATTCCGTTTTGTTTTATGTTTCCTTCTTTGTGTTTTCCTTTATTCTTCCATATGCTATCTGTGCTATATTTTTGCTTTTATTTTTTTAAGATTGATTTTATTTATTTATTTATTTATTTATTTATTTATTTATTTATTTATCAGAGAGAGAGCACAAGCAGGGGGAGAGGCAGGTAGAGGGAGAAGCAGGCTCCCTGCTCAGCAGGGATTCCATCCCAGGACCCTGGGATCATGACCTGAGCGAAAGGCAGATGTTTAACCAACTGAGCCACCCAGGCATCCCTATGTTTTTGCTTTTAGTTCTTATTAATAACATGGAACTTACAACCACTTTAGCAATTTGAAAAATATTTTGCAATTGGTTATCCAAAAGTTATCCAAAAATTATAAAAATATGCATTACTATTTTTCTCTTCTTAAAAATGCAAAACATAGGGGCGCCTGGGTGGCTCAGTTGGTTGGGCGACTGCCTCCGGCTCAGGTCATGATCCCCGAGACCCGGGATCTAGTCCCACATCAGGCTCCCTGCTCGGTGGGAAGCCTGCTTCTCCCTCTCTCACTCCCCCTGCTTGTGTTCCCTCTCTGGCTGTGTTTCTCTCTGTCAAAGAAATAAAATCTTAAAAACAAAATACAAAACATCAAATAATAAATGCTTTCCATTGACTCTCTTTGTGTAAGGTTAAACATTTAAAATGTCAGATTTAAAAGTCTTGAATGTAAGATCTGAAACCATAAAAGTATTAGAAGAAAACATAAGAGGAGAGCTCTTTGATACTAGTGTTGGCAGATATTTTGGATTTGACACCAAAAGCAAAGGCAACTAAAGCAAAAATCAGCAAGTGGGATGACATCAAACTAGAAAGCTTCTGCATAGCAAAGGAAAAACACAACAAAATGAAAAGGCAACCTACAAAATGGGAGAAAATATTTGTAAAACATATATCTGATAAAGGGGTGATAGTCAAAATAAATAAAGAATTCATACAACTCAACAGCAGTAAAATAAACAATCCAATTAAAAAAATGGGCAGAAGAACTGAGTAGACATTTTTCCAAAGAAGACATGCAGATTTCCATCAAGTAAATGAAAAGTGTTCAATATCACTAATCATCAGGGAAATGAACATCAAAGCCACAATGAGATATGTCTTCACACTTTGTGAGAGAGGCTATCACCAAAAGACAAGAGATAACCGGCATGACAGGGTTGTGGAGAAAAGGAAACCCTTGTGAACTGTTGGTGAGAATATAAATTTATGCAGCCATGACATTGAAAACCGTATAGAGGCTCCTGAAAAATTTTAAAATACAACCATCATATGATCCAGCAATTCCACTTCTAGGTATATAGTCAAAGGAAATGAAAACAGGATATTGAAAAGATACGCTGCACTTCCATGTTCGTGTTCGCCACAGAATTATTCATATAGACAAGATTTGGAAGCGACCCAAGTGTCCATCAGCATATGAATGGATAAGGAAGGTGTGGCATAGACCCACTATATATGATGGAACATAATTCAGCCATGAGAAGGAAGGAAACCCTCTGCCATTTGTGACACCATGTGATGGACTTTGAGGGCATTATGCTAAGTGACATAAGCCAGAGAAAGACAATACTATATGGTGTCACTTATGTGTGAGACCTAAACAACAAAAAAAATTAAATTCATAGAATCAGCAGAAGAATGGTTGCCAGGGATTAAGGGTTAGGGAGATTGGGAGAGGTTAAAAAGGGTACAGACTTTCAGCTATATGATGGCTAAGATCTGAGGATCAAATATAAAACATGACTATTGTTGATAACACTGTATTGTATAATGGAAACTGCTAAGAGTGTAGAACTTAAATGTTCTCACACACAGAAGTGAGGTTATGGATGTGTTAATTAAGTAGATGGGACATTCTTTATGTATATATCAAATAATCACCGTTATGTATACTTTGGATATCTTACTATTTTATATGTCAGTTTTACCCCAATAGAAATACTGTTTGTTTTAATTAAAAAAATAAAACTACAGAAAATTGTTTTTACTTTCCATCTCCTCTCCTCATTACAATTCCAAGATTATTTTACTAATGTAATCAAAGATGTAGGAACTAAATTATTAATAAATTATTTTTATGTGTCTTGTGTTTGCTATATAAACATATCCACAAGAAAACTTTCAAGCATGCACCCTTTTGCCTATCTTTATTTATTTATTTAAAATATATTTCTAGAGATAGAGTGTTTCAAATATCCTAGCCAGTGGCATTCCACAAGGGAAAGACAACAGAATGTCACACAAACAGCACTGGAAAAATTAGCTGTCCTAAACTTCACCAATTTATCAATTTTACACATTAAAAATGGCATTTCAATGTCCTCATTCTTTTTGCTAGTGTGTTAAAACGTGTATGTCTACTGGTCACATCTCTTATAGGTTGTGTTCACAGGTTGCGTATTATTTCTTTGTAGTTATTAATGATACTAACCGTGAGTGTGTTTCATGTGTAATATTTTTTCTAATTTGGGGGTGGTATGGTATTAGTTTGCTAGAGCTGCCACAATAAAATACCACAGACTGGGTGGCTTAAACAACAGACATTTATCTTCCAACAGAGGGCTCCCTTTTGACTTGCAGAGAGCTGTTTTCTCAATGTCTTCATGTGGTACCCCCCCCCCCCCCCCCCCCCGTGCATGTGCCTCCCTGGTGTCTCTTCCTCTGTCCTAATATCCTGCTCTTATAAGGACATCAGTCAGATTAGATTTGGGCCCACCCTAATGGCCTCATTTTAACTTAGTGGCCTCTTGGAAGGTTTGATGCAAAGTGACATAAGCCAGAGAAAGACAAATACTTTATGGTATCACTTATGTGTGAGACCTAAATAAAATAAAAAAAAATTTTAAATTCATAGAATCAGAGAGCAGAAGAATGGTTGCCAGGGATTAGAGGGTTAGGAAGATTGGGAGAGGTTAAAAAGGGTACATCCTGTCACATTTTTGGATACTGGGGTGAGAGCTTCAATCTATGAATTCTGGGGGAACATAATCCAATCTAACAGGAGCTTAATTTTAAATTTTGTTTAATGGGATTATTTTACTTAAATATTTAAAAATTTTATAATTATATACTCCTTTATAGATTCTACATATATATGTGCTTAAAATAATTTTCTTACCTTATGGTGATATGATTACCTGCATTGGTCTACGTTTTATGATTTAGTTTCTAAAAATATTTAATATCTCTGGCCTTATTTTGATGTCTTATTTTTTTAATATTTTATTTTTTATTCTAAGTAATTTCTATATTCAATACGGGGTTTGAATTCACAACTCCAAGATCAAGAGTCCCACAGTCTAGCAACTGAGTCGGCCAGGTGTCTCTTGATATAGTATTTTGAGATAAAGAACTTAATTATTTTGACAAATTTTTAGCCACTTACCTTAATACTGAGTATTTGGTAGACCATATTTTCCACCTTCATAAATTATTCAGTTAGGAGTGTCTGAGGATTTTCTAATCTCATTATATGCCTATTTCTGTTCAGGATTACATTATATAATAATTGCATATATAAAATATAAAAATACAAAATATACATTTTAATTTCTGACAACTCATGCCTTTATATGATTCATTTGGAAAGTTTCTTAAATACATTCACTTATTTTTTCTCTAGATAAATTCAAAATTATTTTGTCAGCTTCCAAAAATATCCAACTGAGACCTAAGAAACCTTTTATATATAATCCATATATATATTGTACTTACATAAAACGCATATTTCTTTAGAGTCTATAAAGCATTTTAGTATATACATTTTTTTTTATTTTTTAAAAGATTTTACTTATTTGACAGAGAGAAACACAGCCAGAGAGGGAACACAAGCAGGGGGAGTGAGACAGGGAGAAGCAGGCTTCCCGCCAAGCAGGGAGCCCGATGTGGAACTAGATCCTGGGTCTCCGAGATCATGACCTGAGCTGAAGGCAGTCGCCCAACTAACTGAGCCACCCAGGTGCCCCAGTATATACATTTTTAATGCCATATACAGATTAATGTTTCTTTCCATAATAAAAAGATCTGAGCCTGTAAGGTTAAGAGGAGTATATGAGTTTACCTCACTTGTTAAGGTTGTAGTGTCATGTTTTAACAGAGTAGGAGCTAAAACCTACATGTTGTGATGCCTGGTCTAGTGCTCTGGACCCTCACCATATATTCAAAGCCCCAAAGCAGCACAGATAATGGTATGCTATGGGATACCATATATCCAGGATGTTCAGTTTTGATTTTGATAAAATCAAGTTTTCAACTCTGTTCTACAGTGTTTGACTCTATCTAAACAACAAAATTAGTTTCCCTATGTTGTTGTTTTCCCATTTCCTTTTTCTCTCTAGGGTAGATTTTGAGGCTGACTAAAGTGGTTGACTTGTAAAAAGAAAAAAAAAAAAAATATATATATATGTAGGTATATACAGATATATCTGGTAGTTCCCGTACTGCAGAGAACCCCATAATGGTAGTAGGGCAGACCCAGGAATGCAGAATACACACTACCATAGTGATCAGAGTGTCGACACTCCGGGTGGTTCAGAAGTCATCAGTTAACAGATAGGAGAATCAGGACCAGGAAGTAAAAGCTCTCCTGGTCCACAAAGTCAGGTTATCTCCTAGCAGCGTGGGGTCGTTAGCCGGGCACCCTGACTCAGCCGGACACCCTGATTCACCACCGGTACCTGTCATTGGCCAACCTGAGTTGAGATTCAAGGCCTCTGAAGTTCAAGGTACACTAATCAGGGATAAAAACTGGTTTGGGGAACCCTGAACCTTTATGAATAGAGCACCCACACTGATCCAGCATATAATTTTTAGCATTCTGTATATATTTAATGTGACCGTGGCCCTCCCAAGCCTTACATAACTTGAACACAGCTACCTCTCATCTCCCATTTCCTCCTCTCCTCCCCACTCCCTCTGCTCCACTCAGGCCTCCCTCCTGTTCCTCCAGCATGTCAAGTAGCCTGTGTATCAGGGTCTCTGCATTTCCTGAGCCCTCTCTCTGGAACATTTTGCCCCTATGACTTGACCCCTCACTTTCTCTTTGTTCAAACATCAGCCCTTGGAGACCTTCCATGAAAACCCTATCTAAAATAGGATGATCAATTCCTTTCTGTTTCATTAATCTTACTTATTTCTCTTTAAAGCAGTTATTTCTCCTTAATATGCAAATATATATTCTCTTGATAACTTATTTATTGCCTACAAGTTCCACAGTGTGTCAAGAAACAGTTGTCCCCCTCTGTAATGATCTTGGCACAGAATGGGTACCCAGTGCCTGAAAGAATAAAACCTCCCAGATTTGAGAGAAGTGGGATACCTGAGCACAAGTCTGGAGGTGTAGAAGGCTTCTTCTCCATTAAAAACAAAAACAAAAACATTTTCTCCTTTAAAAAAAAATGTGTAAGAGATACCACATACTGGAAGCTAACAAACTCTCAACCCAAAGTTTTACATGATGAATTTTTACAGAAAGGCTTTATTTATTAAGGTACTATTTACAACTAATTGGGCTTTCCTCCTGAGGTTATTCAGGTGTACCTACACATAAGACCCTTTAATGAATTGCATTTTCTAACATTCAGCCTCCACATCAGTATGACCCAATCTTAGGTTATACAGTGCTTAAGGCCAGGTCTGGCTTGGATTAAATCCATGGTTTAAAAATTCGGGCATTGATTTATTTCATGCCTAAGGCCAGTGTGATTGGAACATATTCTATGCTTCATAAGCAAAATGCATAGTGAAATATTTCAATTCCAAGATAGAAAAGTATTCAGGAAGCTAACAAGTACATCTGTTTTTACCTTATTCAGAAATGTATATTAAAAAAAAGCAACAACAAACTATCTAGAACTCATTTCGAAAGGATTTCGCTTACTGCCATTCTGCATGTGATGAGTGCTTATTATACATTTGTAAATGAAGGCTTTGCCATTAGAAATCTGGGTCTGGATTGCCTGGGAGCTGGCAAAATGCCTTATCTGTACAGGGACATCACCTCACCTACTCTCCTGTCCACCCTCCCATACCTCAGGGAATGCAGTCACTCTCACCACAGCGCTCCTTGATTCTTTGTCTTCATCAAAACATTCTAGGTTCCTAGGAACCTGTCATATAGCCAGGGACATTAGTGACAGCTTTTGTGGCCCTGCTCCTGAATGCTTCCTCCTGCCTGTTATTTTAGAGGTACTGAAATAACGGGCGGATAGCTAAAGCCCTTGACTTCTGTACACAGGATGTTCATTAAAGCCCTGGGTCTGAAATAAAGTGTTGCTTCAGTTTCCAGCTTTTTTTTCTTATATTGCTTTCCCACTAGACGGTAAGTTCCTTTTTCTCCAGCTATTGAAGGGAAAAAAAAGAGGAGCGGGGCGGAGAAAGAAACAACTCCTTGTTCTTACAGCTCCCTCTAGTTACTTTTTTATCCTTCTTTTATTGTAGCCTAGCTCCCCAAAATATTATGTAGAATATTAAGTTATTTTTCATCAATCATTAAGTACAGGCATTGTGCTCCTATAAACATACACCTTCGATTAATAATCTGAACAATGTAGATATGTATACAGTGATTCCTGTGTTAAAGATGAGGACACTGAGGCTTCGAGAAGTTAACTAATTTTCACAAAGTCACAAGAGTCTACAGAGCTGACCCTGGATTTAAATCTGCCTTCTGATTGCTTTCTTAAAATTACATGACATTCCTTTCTTCCTTTCCTATACAGCCACCAGTCTTATCAGATAAGGGCCCCATCTTTATGATCTCATTTAACTTTTATTGCTTCCTAAGAGCATAATCTCCAAAAGCAGCTATACTGGCTTCAATAGATGCATTTTGGGGCAACACAGTTCACTTACAGCAGGTCTTTTTAATGTAAGAGAAAACGACTTCACTGACCATAATAATAACTTAAAATAACAGCCAACACAATGTGTCCACATTGTTTTTTTAATTGGGATAAAATTTACATACCATAAAATTCATTCTTTTAAAGTGTACAATTCAGTGGGTTTTTAAATATATTGAAAAATCATGCAAACATCATCACTGGCTTATTTTAGAACATTGCCACCACCCAACAAAAACACTCATTACTCATTCGCAGTCAAGCCCCACTCTGTCCTCCCCTGCTGCTGCCCCTGTCAACCACTAATCTATTTTCTGTCTTGACGAATTTGTCTATTCTGAACCTTTCATATAACTGGAAGTATGAAAAATGTGACCTTTTGTGGCCAAAATTGTTTTAAATACTTTCTTTTTTCTCTTATTTAATCTTCCCAACAACCTATAGGGCAGATGTTATTATTATTTAACAGATGAGAAAAAGTGAGACATAGTTTCTCTTATTTAATATTCAAATATTTCTCTTATTTAATCTTCCCAACAGCCTATAGGGCAGACATTATTATTTAACAGATGAGAAAAAGTGAGACATAGTTTAGTAACTTAACCGAGTCACAGGGTTCCTAAGTGGAAGACCGGGAACTGAAGCCTAGGCAGTCTGTATCCAGTCTTTGAGCTCAACTATAACATGAGTTTCTCCTTCAAGGAGCTTGATCAAACTTTATCTCCAGAGTGATCAAGAATGGGCAGAGTAACAGTTGGAGTCTGTGGGGAAAACAGAATATCTATGGTTGAGTAAATGATAATATGTTGAAGTTGGCATGACCAATATGGACTAAGATCTCGATCTGAGGTGATGACAGTCAATGAAGCAGATTCAACTTCTTGGAAGAGAATGGGCTAATTGGAACTATGGTCAATGGTCGAGGATTATTTATAAAGAGGAACATGATAAAGAAAAGGAATGAGATTATGTTCATGACATCACATGTATTAACAAAATAATATTGATAAGATTAAATTTCATGAGATCACAGCCCATGGGTCAGTTATGTTCATGTAGTTGGAGATATGTGAGGTGCATCCTCTTAGGCATCAAGACCCTAAGAAAATATACTAATTTACTATCACAATCTAAGTGGAAATTGGAAAGAGATTAGAGTATTTGTTAATGGTAGAAATACCAACTCATTGGATGGTACCTGGGCCCCACTCATGAACCTTGAATCCTGCAGATAGTAAGCAACACTTATCACAAACCCTGCTCACAAGTATTGTGTGTTCAATATTCAAGAACCCTAAATTGAACATTTCACTATTGATAGTCTCTTGAAGGAGTAGTTATGTGGAGGACAACACAGAGAGATGAGGGCTAAAGAAGGCAGTTACCACCTGTTCTTTTCCTGTATTCTTTTCCTATTACTACTATACAAAGTATCACAAACTTAGTGGTTTGCTCCAGGACAACTTTATTCTCTCTTGGCTGTTGAAAGCCCAAGTCTAAAATCAGTTTCACTGATAAAGTCAAGGTGTTGGCAGGGCTGGCTCCTTTGGAGACTCTGAGAGGAGAGTCTGTTTTCTTGCTTTCTTCATCTTCTAGTGACTTACTGTATTCTCTGGTTTCTGGCCTCTTTCTCCATGTTCAAAGTGTGTAGATCCAGTCTCTGCTTCTATCACCGCATCACCTTCTCCTCTGAGTGTTGTCTAACCTACCTCTACTCCCTTCTTAAAGAACACTTCCAGTTGCATTTCGGACCAATCCAGATTATCCAGGATACCTTCCCCATGTGAAGATTCTTAATCACATTTGCACAGTCTCTTTTGATTTACAGGTTCTGGGGATGAGGACATGGATATCTTTGGACTCTGTTTTTCAGCCTCTCATGTCATCAATCTCCACAGCCTTTCAACTTTTTTTTTTATACATTACATAAATATCACAAGGGAAACTGCTGAGATAGTAAATTCCAAGAAGAGACACCATTTAAGCTTCTATTTAATCACCCACTGTTTTATTCAATAGATATTTGATGAATATCTACTAGGTATACAGAACTGTGTTAGCCCATAATAGATACATTCTTGCCCTCATGGAGCTCACAGGTCACACTATCCCCTTTACTAAACCATGTACACCCTTCCCCTTACTCATTTTCTTACTTCTGTGAATTTGCCCTTCTTTGTCCAGTCCTGTCTTCCTGACCCTAAATCATGTAGCACTCACTTTCTTAGAGGATGGGACAACAACAGAATTCATTTAAACATATAACATGATTAATTTATTAGTATTAGAAACTTCAGATGGTGTTTTCCTCTTTAGTTACTATGTTTACTTCCCCGATCATGAAGTTACATGGAAATGTAATATCCTAGGCATGAGTTAAATCTATGAAGGCCCCTAATCCCCTTTGAATAGGGATTAGGGACTATATAAATATTGCCCAAGAAAGAGCTGATCCTTGGAGAATGTTGGCTGCTTTTACCGCAAAGTGCTAAATGACTACTCGGATGTGTGAACTGTGATAGTATTCATCTTTACAGATCGGAGTCTCCTTCCATCTACTGCCTAGAGAATTTCACAATCAGGACCACACAGGTAATTTCTACCTGGATTTTTAAATATTTGTTCTGATTTACAGGCATAATGTGCATTCCTGCCTATCTAGGCCTTCTTTACTTCCAAACTAACCAGCTTTTTCTGGTCCTACCTTCTAGAGTGGGTGATTAAACTAACAAGTTGTCTTATGAAAGTTGTTAGATACCTACAGAGAACCAAGGTATCTCAGAGGACATCTGAATCCAGGAGGAAGTCCATGGGATATAGAACACTTAGAGAAGCCTGAGGAAAAGGAGCAAGATGATCCAAGAAGGTAAGGGCATGACTGGAATTTCAGGGGGCATGCCATTAGCTGTAGTTGAGGACAGGATAATTCTGTGGCTCCAAAGACAATGTTGGGGATTGTGACTAGTCTTTGTTATGCCATGTGAGAACAAACAGTTTGAGAATTCTCTAGGAAAGTTGTAATTTACAGAAAAAAAATATGTATTTTACTGTCAGAAACGTTAAGAATCTTTCAGAAAAGAGGGTTAATTAAGATTTCTATTACAGAAAACCAAATGTTATACTGGTGCTATTCAAGAGAACACACACTTTTGCCATTTGAGTGTGAAAAATATTATTCTGGGTTTGAGCCAAAGAGACCTAGAAAGAGTTGAGAGAAAGATTTGTATCAAATGAAATATCTTAGAGGACTCTGTCATAAAGTCTTACAGAATTAGCATGAATGTAATCTATAATCAAATAAGTACAAAAATGATTTCATTTTGCAATTAATTATCCAAGATCAGAGGAATATATGATTGATGGATAATAATTAAGAGGTGCAGTTTATTTGGAGGGACAGTTACTGATAGAATCGTTTTAGAAGACAATTTCGAAAAATGAACTTTGAAAAGCTTGTATTCTGAGTTGGTCATTTTAATTCTATGATATACACCATAGAAATAATCACAGGCATGTTTAAATATTTACATAAAAATATATTCCTTATATTAAGTATGGTTTTGTTTAAAATCAGAAAAGATCTATTATAGTAGCTACCACAGATTCAGTAGTTATAATGTTTCTGACATTGTGCTTGATCCTTGATCTTGAGAGAGAGCAGGGAAAGTAAAGGAAGAGAAAAGAGAAGACGAGAGGAATACTATAAGAAAATAGAGGGGTGCCTGGGTGGCTCAGTTGGTTAAGTGACTGCCTTTGGCTCAGGTCATGATCCCGGAGACCCAGGATCGAGCCCCACATCGGGCTCCCTGCTCAGCAGGAAGCCTGCTTCTCCCTCTCTCACTCCCCCTGCTTGTGTTCCCTCTCTAGCTGTGTTTCTCTCTGTCAAATAAATAAATAAAATTAAAAAAAAAAGAAAGAAAATAGAAGTAATAGGGCATTCATTATCTATCCCCTATGTTTCTTAACAGCCTAATGATTTTGTAATTCAGGCCTTGAAAAGTGTTAGATTAAAGGTAGAAGACTTAGAAATGGTGTAAGTAAGATTCTGTGACGCTAGTAGGAAAAGGCCATTTTTCCCTTTGCTGCACGTCAGCCATGATACGGACTGATACCCTGAAGTTATGCTGTCCAATAAGGCAGATACTACAGCTACATGTGGTTACTTATATCTAAATTAAAGAAAGTAAGAAATTCAGTTCTTTGGTCACATGAGCCACATTTGAAGTTCTCACCAACCATACACAACTAGTAGCTATCACATTTGAGAGTACACTTACAGAATATGTTTATCATCATAGAAAGTGCTTTTACATAGCATTACTCTGAAGACTCAACACAGATAAATAACTGTGAATAGAAATTCTATGCCTTCCTGAGCAGTGGGAAAAATCTATTCCATTTCATGTCAGTTACCCCATCTTGTACTTGGTATTTATCATTACCAGGAACTGCTTCAAAATAATAAATTTAGATTTCCACTATTCCCCCTCATCTCATTCCCTCAACTGCTGTCCATATACCCTTCCTACTTCATTGGATTTTCAGTATATTGGTCCCTCTATTTTCTCCTTATCCATTGGTACATTGATGTCCAATAAAAATATAATGAACAATAATGATTTTATAGGTACTCTGACACTAGGGGCATTATAGTCATGGTTTGCTAAGTTTTTATGATGAGTGATGAAAAATTTTATCATATGCTTTTTTAATCTTTTTATTTTTTTAAAGTTTTTTTTAAATTTATTTGACAGAGAGAGAGAGCTCACAAGTGGGCAGAGAGGCAGGCAGAGAGAGAGGAGGAAGCAGGCTCCCTGCTGAGCACAGAGCCCGATGCGGGCCTGAACCCCAGGACCCTGAGATCAAGACCTGAGCAGAAGGCAGAGGCTTAACCCACTGATCCACCCAGGCACCCTTTTTTACCTTTTTTGGATGATAGTATGAATTGAGAAGTTTTTTCCTCTTTATTCTACCAGTGCAATCAATTACCTTGATTGACTTTTAAATGTTAAGCAATTAGTGATTTTAAAATCTCAGAAACTAGAAATAAAAGAGAACATCTTCAGCCTATATGTACAGAAACCTACAGATAGCATCATTGTTTTAAAAAATTTATTTATTATTTATTATTTGTTATTATTTATTTATTTAGAGAGCATAGGGAGGGGCAGAGGGAAAGGACAGGGAATATCCCAAGCAGATTCCTCACTGGCTACAGAGCCCAAAGTAGGGCTTAATCTCACCACCCTGAGATCATGACCTGAACTGAAATCAAGAGTTGGACACTTGATTTGAGTCACACAGGTGCCCACTAGCATGATTCTTGATTTTTTTTATTAACATATAACATATTATTTGCTTCAGGGGTACAGGTCTGTGAATCATCAGTCTTACACAGTTCACAGCACTCACCATAGCATATACCCTCCCCAATGTCCATAACTCAGTCAGCCTATCCCTCCACTCCCCCACCCCCAGAAACCCTCAGTTTGTTTCCTGAGATTGAGAATCTCTTATGGTTTGTCTCCCTCCCTGGTCCTGTCTTGCTTCATTTTTTCCCTCCCTTCAGCCCACGACCACCCACCCTGCCTCTCAAATTCCTCATATCATAAAGATCATATGATAATTCTCTTTCTCTGACTGACTTATTTTGCTTTGCATAACACCCTCTAGTTCCTTCAATGTCATTGCAAATGGCAAGATTTCATGTTTTTGATGGCTGTGCCATATTCCATTGTATATATATACACCACATCTTCTTTATCCATTCATTTGTCGATGAACATCTAGGTTCTTTCCATAGTTTGGCTATTGTGGACATTGCTGCTATAAACGTTTGGGTGCATGTGTCTCTTCGGATCACTACATTTGTATCTTTAGGGTAAATAGCCAGTAGTGTGATTGCTGGGTTGTAGGGTAGCTCTATTTTCAATTTTTTGAGAAACCTCCATACTGTTTTCCAGAGTGGCTGCACCAGCTTGCATTCCCACTAACATTATAGGAGGGTTCCCCTTTCTACACATCCTCACCAACGTCTGTCGTTTTGTGACTGGTTAATTTTAGCTATTCTGACTGGTGTGAAGTGGTAGCTCACTGTGGTTTTGAATTGTATTCCCTGTTGCTGAGTGATGTTGAGCACTTTCTCATGTGCCTGTTGGTCATTTGGATGTCTTCTTTGGAGAAATGTTTGTTCATATCTTCTGCCCATTTCTTGATTGGATTATTTGTTCTTTGGGTGTTGAGTTTTTTAAGTTCTTTATAGATTTTGGATACTAGCCCTTTATCTGATATGTCATTTGCAAATATCTTCTCCCATTCTGTCAGTTGTCTTTTGGTTTTGGTGACTGTTTCCTTTGCTGTGCAAAAGCTTTTGATCTTGATGAAGTCCCAATAGTTCATTTTTGCCCTTGCTTCTTTTGCCTTTGGCAATGTTTCTAGGAAGAATTTGCTGCAGCTGAGGCTGAAGAAGTTGCTCAAGGATTTTGATGGATTCCTGTCTCACATTGAGATCCTTTCATCCATTTTGGGTCTACTTTTGTGTGTGGTTTAAGGAAATGATCCAGTCTCATTCTTCTGTATGTAGCTCTCCAATTTCCCCAGCACCATTTTGTTGAAGAGACTGTCTTTTTTCCACTGAACATTCTTTCCTGTTTTGGTCAAAGATTCATTGACCATGGAGTTGAGGATCTATTTCTGGGCTCTCTATTCTGTTCCATTGATCTCTATGTCTGTTTTGTGCCAGTACCACACTGTCTTGAAGATTATGGCTTTGTAATAGAGCTTAAAGTCTGGAATTGTGATGCCACAAACTTGGGTTTTAATTTTCAACATTCCTTTGGCTATTTGGGTTTTTTTCTGGTTCCATATAAATTTTAGGATTATTTGTTCCATTTCTTCTAAAAAAGTTGATGGTGGATTTTGATAAGGATTGCATTATGTGTAGATTGCTTTGGGTAACATAGACATTTTCACAATATTTGCTCTTGAATCTATGAGCATGGAACACTTTTCTATTTCTTTGTGGCTTCCTCAATTTCTTTCCTGAGTATTTTGTAGTTTTCTGAGTATAGATTCCTTGCTTCTATGGTTAGGTTCATTTCTAGATATCTTATGGTTTTGGGTGCAATTGTAAATGAGACCAATTTCTTAATTTCTCTTTATCCTGTCTCATTGTTCATGTAGTGAAATGCTACCAATTTCTGTGCATTGATTTTATATTCTGACACTTACTCGATTCCTGTATGAGTTCTAGCAGTTTTGGAGTGGAATCGTTCAGGTTTTCCACATAAACTATCATATCATCTGCAAAGAGTGAAAGTTTGACTTCTTTGCCAATACAGATGCCTTTATTTCTTTTCGTTGTTTGATTGCTGAGGCTAGGACTTTTAGTACTATGTTGAATAGCACTGGTGATAGTGGATAGCTCTGCCGTGTTCCTGCCCTTAGGGGAAAAGCTTTCGGTTTTTCCCCATTGAGGATGATATTAGCTGTGGGTTTTTCATAGATGGCTTTTATGATATTGGGGTATGTACCCTTTATCCGTACACTGAAGAGTTTGATCAAGAAAGAATGCTGTACTTTGTCAAATGCTGTTTCAGCATCTATTGAGAGGATAATATGGTTCTTGTTCTTTGTTTTATTAATGTATTGTATCACGTTGATTGATTTGTGAATGTTGAAGGAACCTTGCAGCCCAGGAATAAATCCCACTTGGTTGTGGTGAATAATCCTTTTAATGTACTGTTGGATCCTATTGGCTAGTATTTTGGTGAGAATTTTAGCTTCAGTGTATATCAAGGATATTGGTCTGTAATTCTCCTTTTTGATGGGGTCTTCGGACCAAGGTAATGCTGGCCTTATAAAATGAGTTTGGAAGTTTTCCTCCATTTCTATTTTTTGGAACAGTTTCAGGAGAATAGGTATTAATTCTTCTTTAAATGTATGGTAGAATTCCCCTGGGAATATGTCTGGGCATGGCTCTTGCTTTGGGGAGATTTTTGATGACTGCTTCAATCCCCTTACTGGTTATGTGTCTGTTCAGGTTTTCTATTTCTTCCTGGTTCAATTTTGGTAGTTTATATGCCTCTACGAATGCGTCCATTTCTTACGGACTGTCAGACTTGCTTGCTCATAATATATCCTTATAATTTGTATTTCTTTGGTGTTGGCTGTGATCTCTCCTCTTTCATTCATGATTTTATTAATTTGGATCCTTTCTCCTTTCTTTTTGATAAGTCTTGCCAGGGGTTTATCAATCTTACTAATTCTTTCAAAGAACCAGCTCCTAGGTTTGTTGCTTTGTTCTACTGTTCTTTTGGTTTCTATTTCATTGGTTTCTCCTCTGATATTTATTATTTCTCTTCTCCTGCTGAGTTTAGGATTTCTTTGCTGTTCTTTCTTTAGGTGCTGTTCTTTCTTTAGGCTCCTTTAGGTGTAGTGATATGTTATGTACTTGAGACTTTTCTTGTTCCTTGAGAAAGGCTTGTATTGTTATACACTTTCCTCTCAGGACCACCTTTTGTATCCCAAAGATTCTAAACAGTTGTGTTTTCATTTTCATTCATTTCCATGATTTTTAAAAATTCTTCTTTATTTTTTAAAAGATTTTATTTATTAAAAAAAAAAGATTTTATTTATTTATTTGACAGAGAAAAACACAGCTAGAGAGGGAACACAAGCAGAGGGAGTGAGAGAGGGAGAAACAGCCTTCCCACTGAGCAAGGAGCCCGATGTGGGGCTCGATCCTGGGATGTCAGGATCATGACCTGAGCTGAAGGCAGAGGTTTAACCAACTGAGCCACCCAGATGACCCCAAAATTCTTCTTTAATTTCCTGGTTGACCCATTCATTCTTTAGAAGGGTGCTCTTTAGCCTTCATGTATTTGAGTTCTTTCCAACTTTACCTCTTGTGGTTGAGTTCTAGTCACAAAGCATTGTGATCTGAAAATATGCAGGGAATAATCCCATTCTTTTGGTACCAGTTGAGACCTGATTTGTGACCCAGGATGTGATCTATTCTGGAGAGTGTCCCATGTGTACTAGACAAGAATGTGTATTCTGTTGCTTTGGGATGGAATGTTCTGAATAGATCTGTGATGTCCATCTGATCCCGTGTGTCATTTAAAGCCTTTATTTCCTTGTTGATCTTATGCTTAGGTGATCTGTCCATTTCAGTGAGGGGGGTGTTAAAGTCCCCTACTATTGTAGTATTATTGTCGATGTGTTCCTTTGATTTTGTTATTAATTGGTTTAGATAATTGGCTTCTCCCATGTTAGGGGCATAGATATTTACAATTGTTAGATGTTCTTGTTGGGGAGAACTTTTAAGTATGATACAGTGTCCTTCCTCATCTCTTATATTCTTTGGCTGAAAATCTAATTTATCTCATATAAGGATTGCCACCCCAGCTTTATTTTGATCCATTAGTATGGTAAATTGTTTTCCACCCCTCACTTTAAATCTGGAGGTGTCTTTGGGTCTAGAATGAGTTTCTTGCAGACAACATATCAATAGGTCTTGTGTTCTTTTTTTTTAATCCATTATGATACCCTGTGTCTTTTGATTGGGGCATTTAGCCCATTTATATTTAGGGTAACTACTAAAAAATATGAATTTAGTGCCATTATATTGTCTCTGTTCCTTTCTGGTCTGTTGCTTTTGGCTATCTCTTTGCTTAGAGGACCCCTTTTAATATTTCCTGTAGGACTGATTTGGTGTTCAAAAATTCTTTTAGTTTTTATGTGGCCTGGAAGATTTTTATCTCTCCTTCCATTTTCAATGACAGCCTGGTTGTGTATAGTATTCCTGGTTGCATATTTTTCTTGTTTAGTGCTCTGTACATATCCCCATGCCAGTCCTTTCAGCCTGCCAGGTCTCTGTGGATATGCCTGCTGCCAATCTAATATTTCTATCATTGTATGTTACAGACCTCTTGTCCCAAGCTGCTTTCAGGATTTTCTCTTTGTCACTGAGACTTGTAAGTTTTACTATTAGATGACAGGGTGCTGACCTATTTTTATTGATTTTTAGGGGGGTTCTCTGTGCTCTTGCAATTTAATGTGTGTTCCCTTTGCCAAATTAGGGAGATTCTCTGCTATAATTTGTACCAATATACCTTCTGCTCCTCTCTTTCTTTCTTCTTCTTCTGGGATCCCAATTATTCTAATATTGTTTCATCTTATGGTATCACCTATCTCTCAAATTCTCCCCTTATGGTCCAGTAGTTGTTTATCTCTCCTTTTCTCAGCTTCTTTATTCTCCATCATTTGGTCTTCTATATCACTAATTCTCTCTTCTGCCTCATTTATCCTAGCAGTAAGAGCCTCCATTTTTTTTTTCATCTCATTAATAGATTTTTGATTTCAACTTGGTTAGATTTGTGTTCTTTTATTTCTCTAAAAAGTGATTTTATTTCTCCAGAAAGGGATTCTCTAATATCTTCCATGCTTTATTCGAGCCCAGCTAGCACCTTGATAATCGTCATTCTGAACTCTAGTTCTGACATCTTACTAATGTACACATTAATTAGGTCCCTAGCTGTCAGTACTGTCTCTTGTTCTTTTTTTTTTTGAGGTGAGTTTTTCTGCCTTGTCATTTTATCCAGGTAAGGATAGATGAATCAGAGGACAAAATACTACGAGGGTAGCAACGACCCGAGAAAAATATACACTAACCAAATCAGAAGAGAGCTGAAACTGGGAGGAGAAGAAAGAAAATACACACACACACACACACACACACACACACACACATACACGTATGTATATATGTATACACATATACACATGTATGATTAAAACAGTGAATAGAACAAAGCCACACACATTTGATTTTGTATGTATTTTGGTCTCTTAGAAGAAACTGCCTCCCAAAATTTTAAAGAAAGAAAGAAAGAAAAAAAAATATATATATACACACACACACAAAAGTAAAGGTAAACATAATGAAGGGACAGCATATGACTGTAAAGAGAAAAATTAAAAAAGAGTCTAAAGAAGGAATTGATAAGATAAGAAGTTGGTTGAAAAAAGAAAAAAGAGAAAGAAAGAAAGAAAGAAAGAAAGAAAGAAAGAAAGAAAGAAAGAAAAGAAGAGAAAGAAAGTGATCAGGCTGGAGACTAGAACAAAGCCATGCCCTAGATTTAGGTTATATTTTGATCTTTTAGAAGAAACTGTATCTCAAAATTTTAAGGGAAGAAAAACTTATATGTATACAAAAAATAAGTTTAAATACAATGAAGGGAATGTGACTATAACAATGAAAATGTAAAAAGTTTTTTTAAAAAAGTATTTATAAGATAAAATAGTTTTAAAAAGGTTGTACTAGGAAAGAGGGAAAAATTAAAAAGTAGAATAAGATAAGCATAAAATTAAAAAAATTGAACTGTGAAAGACTAAAGAATCGTAGGGGGGAAAACCATGAGTCTATGTGCTGCATTCCCCTACCTCTGGCATTCCGTGGTTCTCATTGATGGGTGAACTTGGTCTTGGCTGGTGTTTTTGCTGATCTCCTGGGGGAGGGGCCTGTTGCAGTGATTCTCAAATGCCTTTGCCTGAGGCGGAACTGCCCCGCCCTTGCTGGGTTCCAGGCTAAGCAATCCGCTCAGTTTCGTTCTCTCTGGAGCTTTTGTTCCCTGACACTTTCCGTACAGCTTTGGAGGAGGAGAATAAAGATGGCGGCCTCACAGTCTCCAGCCCAGAGGGCCCTCCTCTTCATTGCACCCTCAGAGAAAAGCTGTCAATCACTCCTGTCTCCCTGGCCTCTGGCCGGACTCCGAGGTCACCTATTTCTATCTCTGGCACTCGGCCCTGTTTGGAGTCTCCAAACCCAGCAGTTTCCTGTAGTGTGCTGCTGCACTCCTTCTCCTGGTGGAGGAAAGAGGGAGTCTCCCCGGATCTGCCACTTGTGGGATCTCTGCTGGAAGAGCAGCAGCCCAACTATGCCTTGGATGGTGATTTAAGGTAACCCTGAGTTGAGAGCCCACTCCTCAGCTCTGTCTCTGTACCAGGCTTCCCTGCTCTAATACCTGGGGAGCTCTGCCACGCTCAGGCATCCCCAATCTTTCTCTGACCCTGCGGGCCCTGAGACAACATGTCCCTGTGATGGTTCCACCCCCCTACCCCAAGCCCCCTACCCCCCACCCCTGCTTAACCCCTGGAGTGACGTCCCTCCACAGAGAAGACTTCTAAAAGTTCTAATTTTGTTCTCTGCTGCTCTACCATTTGCTGGGAGCTGACTCCCTCCTCCCATGGTTTATCTTCCCGGATATCACCTCAGATTGTCTTCTCACATGTCTTGTATTCCAGAAGGTGGTTGCTTTTCTGTTCCTAGAATTACTGTTCTTCTTTTCCCACTAGCATGATTCGTAATTGTGAGAGACTGAAGACTTTCTCCCCTAATATTGGGAACAAGGCAAGGCCCTGCTGTTACCTTTTCTTTTTTGTGATATGATAGTCCAGAGAGAACACTTCAGGTCTTAGTACAATGAAGAAGGGGTAAAGGCATCTAAATGGAAAAGAAGTTCACCTGCCTTTGTTTGCATGCAACATAGTAATCTACACTAAAAATCCTAAGAAATGGCAGGGGGGCCTGGACGTTTAGTCAGTTAAGTGTTTGTTTCTTGATTTTGGCTCAAGTCAAGATCTCAGGGTTATGAAATCTAGCCCCTAACTGGGCTCTGCTTTGACGATGGAGCCTGCTTAAGATTCTTTCTCCCTTTGCCCCTGCCTCTGCTCACACTCTCTCCCTCTCTCTCTCTCAAAAAAAAAAATCTAAGAATTATATATATTTTTAAATCCAGTAGAACTACCAAGTATGCTTAGTAAGATTGCAGGATATAAGTTCAATATGCATAGAAAAGTTTTATTTTTATATACTAACATTAAACAATCAGAAATGAAAATGAAAATAAGATGCTTTATAATAGTATAAAAATAGTAAATGTTAAATAAATTTGACAAAATATGTGAAAGACTTGTCACTAAAAACTCAAAACTGTGCTATGAAAAAATAAAGAAAACTTCAGCAAAGGGGAGATATATCATGTGTATGGATTGTATGATTCATTATTGTTAAGATGACAATTATACCAAAACTGCTCTATGGAGTGACTGCAATCCCTACCAACACGTCAGCAGAGCTTTTTTCAGAAATTGATAAGCATATTTGAGAATGTTTATGGACATGTCAAGGACCAAGAATAGCCACAACATTCTCAAAAAAGAAGTACAAAGTAGGAAGACTTATATTATCCAATTTCAAGATTTACTATGAAGTGATAGCAAACAAGATAGTGTGGTATTAATATAAAGATAAGCCTATTGATCAATGGAACAAAATAAATAGTCTAGAAATAGACCCACATATTTATGTTTAACCAATATTTTACAAAGATTCCATTCTATGTTAGTAGGGAAATAACAATCTATTAAACAAGTGATCCTAAATAAATTGGATAGTAATGGGCAAAATAACAAATCTTGATGGTTGTCTGACACCTTAAATCAAGAGTAATTCAATAACACAGCATAGAGTTACATGTAGTATCTAAAAGCATAAAAACTCTAGAACAAGATGAGAAAGTCTTAGTGACTGATTTTGGTGAAGATTTCTCACACAGAACACACAAAGCAGGAAGGTAAAGAAAAAACAAATTAGACTTCATCAAAATTGTGAAGTTCTGACTTGAAAATCTTTGTAAAAGTATATCCAACTCATATTTGGTTGAAGACATCTAAATAACTGTTATATATGGTAATAAGAAGGGAAGCATCCCAGTAGATATTGAGCAAAATGTTTGAGCAGTCATATCACCAGAAGAGAGAGAGAAGAGGATAGCAAATAAGCACATGACAAGATACTCAACATCATTAGTCATGAGGTAAATGCAAATTTAAATCAGAATTAGATGCCACTATATATCTACTAGAAGGAATAAAATTAAAAACACTATTCATACTAATTGTTGGTGGAAGAGGATGAGGAATAAAACTCTTATGCACTGTTGTTAAGAATGTAAAAGTGATATAATTATGTTAGAAAACAGTATAGCAGTTCCTTAGAAACTTAAATAACACCTCCCAAATGGCCCAGGCATTCCACTATGAGGCATTTTTTTTCTTTTTTTTTTTAAGATTTTATTTATTTATTTGACAGAGAGAAACACAGCTAGATAACACAAGCAGAGGGACTGAGAGAGGGAGAAGCAGACTTCCTGCCGAGCAGAAAGCCCGATGTGGGGCTTGATCCCTGGTCTCCGGGATCATGACCTGAGCTGAAGGCAGTCGCTTAACCAACTGAGCCACTCAGCCGCCCCATGAGACATTTTTCAAGAGAAATGAAAACATATGTCCATACAAAAACGTACAACAAATGTTCATAACAATTTTATTTATAATAGCCAAAAACTGGAAACAACACAAATCCCTATAAACAGTTGAGTAGATAAAGAAATTATGAAATATTTATTTCTTTAAGATTTTAGTTATTCATTTGAGAAAGAGTGAGAGTGAGAGAGATCACAGAGGGAGAGGGAGAGGGAGAAGCAGACTCGCCGCTGAGCAGAGAGCCGGATATGGGGCTTGATCTCAGGGCCCTCAGATCATGACTCAAGCTGAAGGTAGATGCTTAACCAAAGGAGTCACCTGTAATATATTTGTAAAATGGAATACTAATCAGCATAAAAAGGAATGAACTACTGATATGCACAACACTATGGTTGAATTTCACAATAATTATCTTGAATAAAAGGAGTCAGACAAAAAGGTATCATTTGTGTGGTACTAAAAGATGGTGGTAAAGTGAGCTATGAAGATATCTGGAGAAAAACAGGAAGAACAGAAAGTACAAATACTCTGAATATGGGGTCTATATTTTATAAGCCTTAAGGCCATTCTTTGGTCTCTATGGTGAGTGATGTAGGAAGCCATTGGTGAATTTGAGCAGAGAAGTGTCATGATATGACCTATTTTTACACAATGATTCTAACTTCTGTGGTGAAGTTTACATAGGGGAGTTAGTTTAAGGAGATAGCTGAGATACATACAAATTAGAGAGTGTCACAATAATTTAGGACTGAAGGCGCCTGGGTGGCTCAGCTGGTTAAGCGACTGCCTTTGGCTCAGGTCATGATCCTGGAGACCTGGAATCGAGCCCCACATCAGGCTCCCTGCTTGGCGGGAAGCCTGCTTCTCCCTCTCTCACTCCTCCTGCTTTGTTCCCTCTCTGGCTGTGTTTCTCTCTCTGTCAAATAAATAAAATCTTTAAAAAAATAATTTAGGACTGAAATGATAGCCATGGTGGTGGTGAGAAACAGATTCTAGGTATATTTTGAAATTAAACCTTGATATGTTTTGAGTAAGAGGAGTCAAGAATGATTCCAATATCGTGTTTGTGTGTGTGTGTGTGTGTGTGTGTGTGTGTGTGTGCATGCACAACTAAAAGGGTAGAATTACAATGGACTGAAGTGTGGAATATCATAGGAGGAGAGATTTAGGAAGGGAAGATGAGGGGGAGACCTTCAAAAAATTTGAGTATCAGAAGCCTATTATCTATCTAAAAGGAGATGGTGAGCAGGCAATGGAAAAATGTAAAGTCCTGAGGAAAAATCTCAGAAGTAAAATTCTTGACCAGAGGTAAAAATTTTAGAATTATCAACATAGAGCATTAAAGATATGAGAATAGATGAGATCACGATAATACAATGATTGAATCCTGTGGCGGTCATGGGAAAACTGGGAGTGACTCGTAAAACTGTCATAGAATACGTGGGAATTGAATCCTGAAACCTTTCCATTAAGAGACCAAAGATATATAAAATATTTAATAGATGAAGTGGAAATGGAATACCAATGAATTAAGAGGAAAACCACAAAGAATAGTGTCCTGAAAACTATTTCTAGGAGAAGGGAATATTCAGCTCTGAAAAATGGCTAATAGTTCAGGTCAGATCAAGGCCATTAAATTATCTCATTTAGATACTTTATGACTTAGGCAAGGTAGTTTGAATGGAGTTGGGGGTATAAACTTGATTGAGTATACTCAAGAAAGAATGTGGGAAAATGAATAGAAGACATTATAGATAAGACTTTTGAGAGTTTTTGTGTGTGTTTTTGTTGTTTCTTTTTTAATAAGAATAGTACAGAAATAGGACAATACTTGGAATGGTATCAAAAGAGGGATTTTTGAAGGTGGGAAAGTGAGAACATGCTTAAAAGCTGATGGGAACATTTCTTAGAGAAAGAAAATTGATATCCTTGGGAACACAAGGAGAGAGACAATCTGGTGCATAAATGGATGGTCTTAGCTTCAGCATGAAGGGCATCAGGCCAAAATATGTGGTCTGATGCTATAGATAGATAAATGTAGTGGAAAGAGATTTTGGAAGTTTTGTTAATTTCTTTTTTCTCAGTGAAATAGTTACCAGCTGAAGGTAAAGATAGGAAAGGATATGTTAGAGTTTTAGGGAGAGATATGAAGTTATAGTCAGAAAACAAAGTGACATGAATTAAGAAAACACTTTATAATATGTAAAATGAAAGGCTCATTTGAGTTTCTTTATCAGAAATTTAAAGTTAACACATTGAGGGTTTTTCTTCAACCTTATTCAGTAGCATGGATGAATGGACAGTGTTGTCTGAGAGTTGGGGTTCATCAAGGTTGTAGCTTTGTCAAGCAATTAAAATGACAGAAAAATTACTAATGACTTGAAGATATGTGGAAAAAAGTGATTACCATGACCACCAAATCTAACCCAGATATGAAGGAAAAGGAGGACAGGAAACAAGGAGCAGTGAACTGTGATGGAATCAGCCAATGGGTTATATAGATCCTGATTGGTGAAACATTGTTGCATCTGGGGTATTACAGAGTACATGCTGGAAAGAGTATAATTAATTATCTTTGTACTTTATAGATGGTGCTTAGAAACTTTAAATAAATTTAAGTTCATACTGTTAGCAAGCAGCAAAGACAAATTGGCATTGAAATTTATTGGATTTCAAGGGCCATGATATGCCATCAGAATTATAATGATTATCTCTGAAATAAATATCACTAGATTATTTTTAGTAAATTTTACAATTTTCATGATCCATGGATGTTACCATAATATGCTTGAAAGAACTATAGTAACATTTTTCTTCTGACCACCTTTCTTTCTTTTCTTTCTTTCTTTCTTTCTTTCTTTCTTTCTTTCTTTCTTTCTTTCTTTCTTTCTTTTTTCTTTCCTTTCTTTTCTTTCCCTTTCTTTTTCTTTTCTTTCTTTCTTTCATTCTTTTTTTTTTTTAAGATTTTATTTATTTGACACAGAAACACAGCCCCAGAAGGAACACAAGCAGCAGGCATAAGAGAGGGAGAAGCAGGCTTCCTGCTGAGCTGGCATCCTGATGCGAGGCTCGATCTGGGGACTCTGGGATCATAACCTGAGCCAAAAGCAGAGGTTTAACCACTGAGCCACCCAGGAGCCCCTCTTTCATTCTCTTTTTAAAAAGATTTTATTTATTTATTTGGCAGAGAGAAAAAGAGAGAGAGAGAGAGCAAAAGCAGGGAAAGCAGCAGGTAGAAAGAGAAGCAGGTTCCCTGCCAAGCAGGGAGCCTGATGGTGGGACCTGATCCCAGGACCCTGGATTCATGACCTGAGCTGAAAGCAGATGCTTAACCAACTGAGCCATCCAGGCATCCCCTGACCACCTTATTTCTCCACAAGTTGCACAAAAATAGTCTAATTGGTATTTAAATTGTCATGCAGAAGGAAGAACACAGAGAATTCTCTTTGACCTCTGGAAACTCTTCAGGATTTCACCAGAAGACTTTAGTGTAGGGATTAGAAATGTTCTCAGTTAATTTGTTCTGTTTTACCTTCATTCTTTTTATATAGCTTCCTCCAAACAAACCTTGGGTGGAAGGGAAATCTGAAGAGAAAATTACTAACATGGGAGCACCTAAACTATATTTCCATTCTGAATAATAGGGAAGTCCATAATGTCCTGAAAGTACTGTCTAGTTCTGCTATAATGATTCAGAAAATCTGGAGTTAAAGAAAAAAATTAACCGAAATGCTTTTTTTTTTTTTAACGATTTTATTTATTCATTTGACAGGGAGAACACAGCTGGAGTGGGAACACAAGCAGGGGGAGTGAGAGAGGGAGAAGCAGACCCCGTGCGGAGCAGGGAGCCCGATATGGGACTTGATCCCGGAACCCCGGGGTCATGACCTGAACCAAAGGCAGACACTTAACAACTGAGCCACCCAGGCACCCCAACCAAAATGCTTATTAAAAACAAACAAACACATAATCTTTAGTCAGGTGAATCAGAATCTCCTTTGGGGAGATTTGCAGAGGGATGGGGAGTTGTAGGAGGGGATGCATGCTGGCTTGCTATAGGTTCTGATTCAGCAGAAAACTACCTGGGGCCCAGGTCTTAATTTTCTTTGCCCCAAGTCTACATTTTCCAGTTCCCCTTCCTTGGGAAATTAGAATTTCCTAAACCCTTCTCTGGTTCTTCCCATGATTTTAGTACATTCAAGAATAAGCAAGGACAGAACTAATATATCAAATAACTGAGAAATAGAACTTAAATGCGTATTGTTACAGTGCACAAACAGTGTCTTACAGAAATGATTAAGGTTGGGGCACCTGGGTGGCTCGTTTGGTTGTGTCAGACTCTTGATTTCAGCTCAGGTTATGATCTCAGGGTCCTGAGATTGAGCCCTGCATTGGGTTCTGTGCTCAGCATGAAGCCTACTTAAAATCATCTCGGTTTCCCCTCTTCCCCAACTCACATATGTTCTCTCTCTCAAAACAAACAAACAAATTAATTAAAAAAAGAAGTGATTAAGGGGCAGTGTTTTCACATGGATCCTTCCATTGCTATATATGAATGTGTAAATGTGTGTGTACACACACACACACACACGCACACATATAGTGTTCACTGTATAATAGGCAGTATTCATCAATACCATGTTAGAATTGCACGAAAGTATCAAGCAAAAATAACATATATTTTTTAAGATTTTATTTATTTATTTGACAAGGAGAGCACAAGCAGGGGGAGCAGCAGAGGGAAAGGGAGAAGTAGGCTCCTGGCTGAGCCGAGGAGCCAGGACTCAGGGACCTAAGCAGAAGGCAGATGCTTAACTGACTGAGCCCCCCAGGTGCCCCCCCAAAAAACATATTTTATTTTAAATACTAAAGGAACCAGTAGACACATTTTAAAAACTGTTTTGAATTCCTTCCTATTTGGAGGAGTTTTAAATACCTCGGATAATCTGTTGTAATTTTGAAGAAAAAAGTATTATGCAACCAACACAAGCAAATATAAGTTATTCTCAGAAAGAAATCTTAATAATTAAACTTTATGTAAAAATAATTTATAAATTCTGAGAAATTATTAATATAAGGTAGTGTAAACTCTTTTTTTGTTGTTTTTCTCTTTTGTAATCCAAGCGGCTGGCTTAAGTTTTGATTACCAAAGCATTCATTTCAAAGAGGCATGCACTTCAAAGACAGCTATCTCAGATAAACACACAGCCAGCCACCACTAGGTAAAGAGTAAGGCTACCACCCGCAGCCCTGGGGCATCTTTGCTTTAGCAATCTTGGTTGACTTCAATAACTAACCATTAGGGTCATTTTTTTTTTTCTTTTCCTGAGTTTTATGTTTTCACTCTTATGTTTTAAATTCACCAATGAGAGGGAGTCAGCTAGGCCCCTGACCTCAACCCAATAAAAACAGAGCCCCAGGCTTTGCACTCTCTCCTACTGCCCGTGACCTTGCTGTGCGGCTCCATGTGCATTGTGTAAATTCCAGGTCCTATAACAAATACCTTTATTTTTTCAAAGTTCCCTGGAAGTTATTGCTAAGAGGTGTCTTGAAATCGAGGTAAAAACCACCCAGAGGATTCCAACTGTAACATTGGTTATTAATGGACGGACACTGGCACAAAATATGTAACTTGTAAAATACCAGAGTCTGGAGCAGACCGTTAGGATAGCTAGTTAATTTTCTTCTATCTGCCTAGGACAATGACCGAATAAGATGGTTAATCATCATTGAACTGATTTAAAAAAAAAAAAAAGGCCAGAAAACTATTTAAAGAGAGGCTTTAACAACAGATAAAGGATGGACTTGTAGCAACTGCTATAGGATCCTAAGTCCAGGTAAGGACCTTTGACATTCTCTAATTTCAGTGTTTCTTCTATGTGAGAAACTGCCACAGACCTCAAGGGGAAAAATGTTTGGATGGATATGATAAATATCACACATCATGCTTTCTGTCTTCTACACACTTATGTTTAAGCTGTTAGAACTCATTAAGTATTTCTTCTGGAGCTAGATGAGCCTCAGGTTTATATACTCTTAAAGATAAAGTATAGAAAATAAGACATTTATAATTTAAAAATAAAGTTTGAAACCCTGCTCCTATTACTTCCTGGATAAGAGGAACTTCAGGTTTTAAAAAAAAATGGACCTCTGGTTACCTTCTCAAAATATACCACAAGGCAATTATTTTCACTAACTACAGGGAATAATTAGATTTATTCTTTATTTTTTTGATTCCATCTTAACTGGATAATATGAGTGGAGAGTTAGTTAGCAAACATCAAGAAATGGGATGTGTCTCAAAGTCATTTACTCACCTCTACTTTCCTGTTTAAACTCATTTGACTGATTTAAGGTGAGAAAAAAGAAAGAAGTTTTCTAGATAATTCTGTCTTTGATTATATGGGGGGGGAAATTGCTCAGCATGCTTCCTGGCACAAACTAAGAACTTGATCAATATTAGTTGCCTTCTCCAATTCAGGAGGGTGGCAACCCTTATAAGACAATTGATATTGTCAAAGTGAGGTAGAAAATGGGGAAAGTCCTCCTGTAAAATGTCTAAAAAGTTAGTAAACTTGTTTTCTCATTTTTTTCTCCTCGGTTCCATGGATGCATAGTACAAACTGGGCCACCTGGCTTGTTTTTCAATGGTCTCTCAAACAGTGAAAGCTTGACACAGGTAAAGAGAGGCTGATGAGATCCTGCCCTCCGCTCCATCCCAATCAAACTAAGCAGGGGCTGTTCTGTTGAAGGAAGAATTGCAGTGCTCTGTATAGAATGCCTGTGATCATATTTTATAAACATATTATTTCTCCAAAAATTATTTAAATGTCAGTTTTTTTGGACTCCAAGGAAAAAAAGTATGTCCAGAGAAAAATAGGTTAAATTCTCTAAGTCAGGCCTAAAAATGTCATGATGAAGCAGAAGTGTGGCATTAGAGCCATACCTAAATTGATATTCCAACTTTATAGTTACTCTGGAGTTACTTATTACAATTTAGCTGTTCTCAGAAATAAGGGGTGAAATTGCCTACATTTCCCACTTCTTATCAACATATTTTTTCAAATTATCTAGGAGAGAAGTGTGGAATTTTCCTCTCTGGGAAAGTAGAGGAAATAATAGGGAACTGTAATAACTATGTTACAAGTTATATTCTCTAGTGGAGCAACAGTGTAGACAGGTTTTTTCCCAACTGGGAGTAACTGGAGAAATATCTAAGAACGGTGATTTGGGGCAGAATTACAACCAAGAGATGAGGAAGAACATTACAGGTTAAGGACATACCAATGGGCAGAGTGCTCTAGGGACAGTTGGTTCCATAAGGCTGAAGATGCTGATGGGTACCTTGGGAAATAAGACTAAACAAGGGCTGGGTTTAGTTCATAAATAATCTCAAATAGGAAATGTGAATTTTATTCTGTACACTGTAGGGGACCTCTGAAATATTCTGAAGGTGGATATTACAAAACAGGAAGGCGGCTGAAAGACAAGATAATTGGCATTTAATCAATTGCAGTAAACAGGACTAGACTGGTCAGGTAATGGCCTTCCAGAGTTCTTGTTCAGTAGATAAAAAAACAAAACCAACCAAACAAACAAAACTAAAGCTAAAGGGCATATACACACCATGTCAATCATTCAGAGAGCGATCTATACTAATAGAATTAAGTGGTAAAAAATGACTTTCTAACATTTACATTCTAGGGAAAGATACAGAAAGAGGTATTCATGAAAAAAAAAATAACGTGAACTTTAACAAAGGACTGTTTATGATGTTGGGACCACCCAGCTAAAATTTCTTCCTCATTCCAGTCCATTCAGTAAGTAAATAGGTACAGGCATGGTTGGAGCACATGCAAAAACGTGGAATAACTAGGATTTGCTTAGATATACATAGATGTGGATTTTTGCATTGATGCATATGTTTATATACACAAACGATAATATCTTTAGATATTTATCATTTCCATATTCTACATTATCCATTAAATTGGCATTATATATATTCATGGCCTTTTATATTTATAATATAGGGACTCAGTGAGTACTTATTGAATAAACTAACACATAAAATATATAGTTGACCCTCATTATTCCTGGATTCAGTATTTGTGAATTTGCTTTCTCACTAAAATTTATTTTTCACCCCCAAATCAATGCTGTTCTTTTGTGGTCATTCATACGCCAGTATAGAGTGAAAAAGAAATCAGAATTGTCCAACACACGTGGTCCCAGCTGAGGTCACATAAAATGTGGTTGTGTATCCTTGTTTTAGCTCTCATATTGTAAAGAAGAGTACCATATCTTTTTCATTTTTGTGTTTTTGGGGGATGATTTTGCTGTTTAATCAGCTCCCAAGCATGGTATAAAGTTCTGGTCAGTGTTCCTAAATGCAAGAAGGCTGTGACACACATGATGGAAAGAATATATGAGTTCCAGAAGCTTCCTTCAGGTATAAGCTATAAATATCGCTGGCCACAAATTTAAAATTAATGGCTCAACAATATATTTAAATTAGATGTCTTTCCACAGAGGCAAGCACACACAAAACAAGTGTATAAATTAATTGGTTGATGAAAATGCTGTGAACAGAGATATATAGGAACCTAACACTATATTTCTCATAAAAACAGTGTTCAGGTTTCACTGTTTGAAGCAACTTTATAGAACACAAGTACTGCAAATAATAAGAATCAACTGTAATTATGCAGCCCTGTTAATGATTATCTATTTATGCTATGTGTGTTTCTATATATAAATATCTTAGATACATAAGTATGTATTCAGATATATATGAATAAGAATACATTTTCGAAACCTCAATGAAGAACCCATTATTCCATATGAAAAAGCAAATCTAAGGAACAAAGCGCTCATTTTACTCATTTTTAATATAGAGGCTTAATGAAATAAGACAGTCAGAGAAAGACAAATACCATATGATTTCACTCATATGTGGGATTTAAGAAACAAAGCAAAAAGCAAAAGGGGAAAAAGAGGAAGAGGCAAACCAAGAAGCAGACTGTTTACTATAGAGAACCAACTGATTGTTAACCAGAGAGTAGGTAGTTGGGGGATGGATTAGATAGGTGACAGGGATTAGGGAGTGCACCTGTGATGAGCACTGGATGTTGTATGGAAATTTAAATCACTATGTTGTACACCTGATACTAATATTACACTGTATGGTAGCTAACTGTAATTTGAATTAAAACTTAAAAAAATAAAAATTATATAGTCTTAATAACTTACAAAATTATAATTTCTCTTGGATTTGACCTCAAAACTACACTTGTAAGAATTTATCCTACAGATATTATCATACATGTTAAGAAAATGTCCTAATCAGAGATACTTAGATATAACCTAAATATTTATCAGTATGTAACTAACTAGATATATTATAGATAATAGGATAACCTGCAACAATAACAAAACTGATGAAGTCATTTACTAATATAAAGTATATAAAGTAGCATAAAAAAATTGAGAGCAGTGTTAATGGTATGCTGCCATTTGTATTAAAAAAGGAAACTATTATGTATTTAATAAAAAATATGTATCATATTTCTAGATATATTTTACTGGAAACTGATATTAGTCCTCAGAATAAGAAACTGGATTCTGCACAGACAAGGGCTAGAAGAAGAATCTTTAATATATGTCTTTTTGATATTTTTTTACTTTCAAGTACATATATTTTACATATATTCAACTACATACTTTTTTTCTTCAAAAATAAATGAACAAAATTAAAACTTAGTAGGATCTTGGGGCGCCTGGGTGGCTCAGTCCTTAATCGTCTGCCTTCGGCTCAGGTCGTGATCTCTGAGTCCTGGGATTGAGCCCTGCGTTGGGCTCCCTGCTCAATGGGAAGCCTGCTACTCCCTCTCTCACTCCCACTTCTTGTGTTCTATCTCTAGTTGTGTTTCTCTCTGTCAAATAAATAAATAACATCTTTAAGATAAAATAAGATCATGATGCATGGTTAGAGTCTGTCTGAGAGGTGCCTTAGAGTATGCTTTGTTCTCTTTAACAAATCCAAGCTCCACCTGCATTTCAAGTGTGATTCTTGAGATCTCTCTTCTTCGAAAACTTATGGGCTCAGCCACTGTAATTACAATTCATTACATTATTATTCTACCCATTTTGAGTGTCTACTAATTGCAAGGTATTCTTTGGTAGTTTGTAAAACTATAAAGATGAATTAAACTTATATTTGCTTTCCTAAATTTTACAATGTAGGTAGGTAAAATGTATTTAAAATTTTTGTGATTTATGGGGCGCCTGGGTGGCTCCGTTGGTTAAGCCACTGCCTTCGGCTCAGGTCATGATCCCAGAGACCCGGAATCGAGTCCCGCATCAGGCTCTCTGCTCTGCGGGAAAGCCTGCTTCTCCCTCTCTCACCCCCCTGCTTGTGTTCCCTCTCTGGCTGTGTTTCTCTCTGTCAAATAAATAAAAAAATCTTAAAAAAAAATAAAATAAAATTTTTGTGATTTAAAATTTTTATCTCATCTAATATGTGACTCTATACTATTGTTTCAAATTCTCTTCACAAGTCTACCTTCCCAATTAAAATACAATCCCCCTAAAGCTAGCACTGTGTGTGTGTGTGTGTTTACCCTCCTTTTGTGTCTTGCATTTACCTAGGAGTGCTCAGGACATCAAAGACCCTGAATGAGTATTACTGGGTTTATTGACTGAGGTCACCCTTGCAGCTTTTCTTATTTTTGAATCCTATATTGTTAAAGTGAAGTAAGTTCTCCTTTTTCCTTCCTGAATAGGTGATCATTTCTAACCAAGCAGCAAGGACAGGTGGAAACACTCACATGCTATTGGTAGTTCCATGATGGACTCAAATGAACATCTGAAAAAGACAGCAGAAGAAACCCCTCCAGAGGAAAGGGAAACTAGATGCTGCAATGGATTCAAGGTAGGATCAGTTTCAGATTTTGAAACAAAATAAATGGAGAGGTTTTTTGTTTTGTTTTTTCTTTTTTTGTCGTGGTTTTAGGCCAGTTTTGGAAAAGAACCTTATATTTCAAGTTAGAGTTTCTAAATAAAGCATGTCTTAAAATATTAACAGAGTGATCTATATCTTGATTTAAATGTCTTCAAATCTAAAAAAGGAATTTCCTTGGTGATAATTCTGATGGCTAAGAGTTTACTAATGTTAAAAAATTTAGAAATCTTTTGATATCTTTTCTTTGGTTCTTGATGGACCGAAAGATATTTATAAATTTCATTAAAATAAGTCATTGTATAATGGATAATATATAAAAAATTCTTAGAATTGACCTATAAAGAGAGCAGATTCATTAGTTTTATGACTCACTTTGTGGTCTTGACCTATTAATTTTTTTTTTGAAGAACAGCATTTTCTATTCTAATAATTTAAATAATAGAGGCTAGTAGAAAAGAGATTTGTAATAACAAAAAACATGAACCAATTCTGACTTAGGAAGCCCATTTGATTTTTTCATATGCACATTAATAAAAGTAATAATCTTGTATCTTGATGTTGTCTTACAACTGTAAGACATTAAAGGATATAGACTGTATTGAGATTTTCATTGACAGAAAAAAGTACTCCCTGAGTACAATGTTAAGAAACCAAGACTCAGGGAAATTAAGAAGTTTATCTAATGTCATCCAGCTTGAAACTGAAAACTCTTAAACCTCAAGTCAAAGCTTTTAAACCCTCATAGGGAAGTTTTGCAGAAATTTGAAAAAAAAAAAAATCATGGCCGGGTCTTTGACCAATATTTTAAGTGTTTTCCTCAAAGTTGTAGCCTTAATTGCCAAATAAAGACCACAGGAATCAGATTCAAGTATAATAATGTTACATAAGGTTCCTTTTAACTTTGTCCAGAGAACATGTTTGTTTGTTTTCAGAGATTACTGATAAGGTCTATTCTGATGAAAGATTTGAGTAATATTTAAGCAGAATAGCAGTCACAAGTAAATGGTAATGGTGAATATGGTGTGCTGGGTTCTTTCTGCTTTTAAACATAGAGGGTTACAATGATCTTATTTACACGTGCATAGTTAAGTGACAACAATCTGTCTGAAACAATTAAAGTTGCCAGAATGGTCCTTTGTAGCATATTTGCAAGTTTGTATATATAAAGTGTGTTAATTGCAGTCTAGTGATAAAGATCAGAGAGCTAGAATAACAATAGAAGCTAATACTTACTGAGCATGTATTATGCCAGACTCTGTTCTAGCAATACTACTTAGTGGTTTTGTTCCTCACCACAATCTCTTCGCTAGATGCTAGTATCTCTTTTACAGATAAAAAAAACTTAGATACAGAGAGGGCAAATGAATCTTTCTCAGTTCCAAAGCTGGTAAGTGGTGGAGCCAAGATCTGAACTTAGGCAATTTGATTCCAAGTCCCATTCTCTCTCAAGTCTACTCCACTTCGCTATAGAAACTGTGGGTTTCTGTAATATTAGTACCCTCCATTTGTTCTGGTAGGTAGGGATTCAGTGATCTTCCTCATTCTGTATTTTTAAAAAATTCACCTTCAGACCAAGTAATTCATAGCAAGCAACCATAGGATTCTTAAACTTGTTTAGGTGTGTGGGCACACACATGTATGTACACAAGTTGTTATTGACATGTATTACAAACTCAGAAATATATCAAAGTGCAAATAGATAATAGACTTCTTAAAGTAACAACAGCATAATATGTCAAATTAGCTGAATTTAAATTAAAGTTTAAAAAAACTAATAACAGCATAATTTGATTTTTTCTTACCCCTTTCCCTCAATTTTTGGACTAAACCAACTACATCATAGAAACCCTGGGGATACATTCTTCATCTTTACACTTTTCATTTCGGTGCTTCAGATTTCTTGTATTTTTATGTTGTAATAAAAAAAAATTTTTAAGATTTTATTTATTTATTTAACAGAGATCACAAGTAGGCAGGAGGCAGGCAGAGAGAGAGGAGGAAGCAGGCTCCCCACTGAGCAGAGAGCCTGATGCGGACCTCCATCCCAGGACCCTGAGATCAGGATCTGAGCTGAAGGCAGAGGCTTTAACCCACTGAGCCATCCAGGCACCCTGTAATAAAAATTCTTAACAAGGCGATAGTAATGCATCATCATCAAAAAACATAAATAAATAAGGTAAAAGTAAAAGTCCTCCTTTTTTGCCTTCATTGCCCTCCCCCTTCAAAAACAATCAGAATAACCACCCCTTATGTAACCATCAGTAATATTCATATCCTGCTGGTTTCCTCTGACTCACTTTCCATATTAGCCGTTAGCCATATTAGACTGTTGCTAATTTGTCAAAATGCTGAGCAAACTTCTGACTTGGAGAAGTTTGTACTTGCTGTTTTCCCATCTGAATGTTTGACTTCCAGATACCTTGCCCCTTCCTCTCATTCACACTTCTGTTTAAACATTACCTCATTCCCTACCATCCCATATAAAATATCCTTTCCTGCTCATAACTCTTTGATCATACCTTTTTCATGGCATTTATCCCAGCTGACACAGATGCACAAACACACCTCTTAGATGTGTGTGTGCACATGTGTGCCTTTAATGGCTTAAAAAACTAATATTACAGTTCTGTTATAATCTTACAGTCCTGAAGTTCAGAAGTCTGAAATGGGTCACAGTGTACTAAAATCAAGGTGTTGGCAGGGCTGTGTTCCATCCTTTCTGGAGGCTCTGAGTGACAGTCCATCCCCTTCCCTTTTCCTGCTTCTGGAGGCTACACAAGCCTGGGGCGGGAGGCTCTCTTTCATATGCAAAGCTGGTGGTCAGTCACTGAGCACTCTAACCCCATCAGGTGAATGCTAACTCTTGCGCTTCCCTCTTGCACGTTTAAAGGACCCTTGTGGGGGCGCCTGGGTGGCTCAGTTGGTTGAGTGACTGCCTTCGGCTCGGGTCATGATCCCGGACACCCGGGATCGAGTCCCGCGTCGGGCTCCCTGCTCGGCGGGAGGCCTGCGGCTTCTCCCTCTCTCACTCGCCTTGCTTGTGTTCCCTCTCTAGCTGTATTTCTGCCAAATAAATAAATAAATAAAATCTTTAACAAAAAAAAAAATAAAGGACCCTTGTGATCACATTTGGTTAACCAGGATAATTCAGGATAATCTCTTTAAGGTCATCATCAACTCCATTTGCAACTTTAATACCTCCTTGCCATTTACCAAATAAATTCACAGATAGACGAGTAACAACTCTCAAAGGAAGATGTCCAGGTCCTAATCTCCAAAACTTGTGAAAAATTATACTGTGTGTATCTATATATGTATAGATACACACTTTGTATATTATATATATTTCAATCCTCCTTAATTTGTTAAGATTTATTTTATGACCTAACCTCGGCTATATCTTGGAGAAAGATAGGTGTACCCTTAAGAGAAATGTATATTTTGCTGTTGTTAGGTAAATGTTCTATATATGTTGTTAGGTTCATTTGCCCTTATAGTCCATTTCTTTATGGATATTCCATCTGGATGTTCAATCCATTATTTAAAATGAGGTATTAAAGTTTCCTATTGTATTGCCATAGATATTTTCTCTTTTGTCAATGTTCACTTTATATATTTAGGTATTCTGATGTTGGATACACACATATAATATATATCTATAATTGTTCTATCTTACTGGTCAATTGACACTTTTATCATTATATAATGTCCTTTTTTGTTTCTTGTGACTTTTTTACTTAAAATCCATTTTGTGGGATATCAGTGCAACCACTCCTGTTCTCCTTTGGTTACCAATTGCATCAAATATCTTTTTCAATCCCTTCACTTTCAGCCTCTATATGTCCTTAAATCTAAAGTGAATTTCTTGTAGATGGGGCATAGTTAAGTCTTCTTTTTCTTTTTTTTAATCCGTTCAACCATTTTACATCTTTTGATGGGGGAGTTTGATCTATTTACATTTAAAGTAATTATTGATAGGGAAGATTTACTGCTGCTATAGTGTTGTTTTCTGTTAGTCTTGTACAAGTACATCTTAACGATAGTTTGGCTTTGGTTTCAGACCACCGTAATAAAGCAGTCATTGCAGTAAAGAGAGTCAAATGATGTGGTTGTTCTCAGTGCATACAAAAGTTATATTTATACTACGATGTAGTTTATTAAGTGTGCATTCTGCCTAAAACATTATACATACCTTAATTTTAAAAAATTGCTAACCAGCATCTGAGCTTTCAGAAATTCATAATCTTTTTTGCTGGGGGAGGGTCTTGCCTCAAAGTTCATGGGTGCTGACTGATCAGGGTAGTAGTTGCTGAAGTTTGGGGCAGCTGTGGCAATTTCTTAAAATAACAGCAGTAAAGTTTGCACACTGATCAACTCTTCTTTCACAAGCTATTTGTGGAATAGCATTGCACTCACAGTAGAATTTCTTTCAGAATTGGAATCAATCCTGTCAACCCTTATCGCTGCGTTAAACTAAGTTGATGCAATAGTCTAAATGCTTTATTGTCATTTCAACAGTCTTCACAGCATCTTCACCAGGAGTAGATTCCATCTAAAGAAGCCACTTTCTTTGTCCATAAGAAGCAACTCCTTGGGACATTGGTTAAGCGACTGCCTTCGGCTCAGGTCGTGATCCCGGAGACCCAGGATCGAGTCCCCACATTGGGCTCCCTGCTAGGCAGGAAGCCTGCTTCTGCCTCTCTCACTCCCCCTGTTTGTGTTCCCTCTCTGGCTGTGTTTCTCTCTGTCAAATAAATAAAAATCTTTTTTTTTTTTTTTTTAAAAAGAAGCAACTCCTCTTCCATTAAAGTTTATTAGGAGATTGCTGCAATACATTCAAATTCCACTTCTAATTCTAGTTCTCTTCTTATTTCTACCACATCTGCAGTTACTTTCTCCATTCACAAAGCATTCTAATTACAAAATCTTCTAAGCATCAGTACTATTTGAAAATGAGAAAAAAATCAACTTATTTCAGTAAAGCAAATAGCATAATAATTTTATATTACAAACATTATTGAATTACAATTAATTTAAAAACCCTTACCTTGTTCCTAAAAGGCAGGAAAAACATTAGATGTAGTTTTCAAGAGATAACCAAAAGCAAAAAAAAAAAAAAAAAAAAAAAAAAAAAAAAAAAAAAAAAAAAAAAAAAAAAAAAAAAAAAAAAAAAAAAAAAAAAAAAAAAAAAAAAAAAAAAAAAAAAAAGGCAAATAATAATTAGTAGTACTCAACTATGATAATTTTGCTTTTCAGTAAAATAAGCTAAAACAGTACCCTATGCCATTATATTAACATGGAAAATAAGTTTTTTTAAAAAAAAATAAGAGCTCTAATAATAAAAATAGAAACAGTGAAGGATTAAATTCCAGCAGACATTTAATTAGTGTATAGTCATCCTACTTTACAATTTTGCCTGACTTCTTATCATCCCAGCTGCACCCCCCTTCCTCTGGATCTCTCCTTTATAAAAGCCTCCCCTCACAGCTTTTAGGTGGCTGTAGTAGTCCTAAATTCTTCTTTTCCATTTTTCAGACTAAAAGGATTACAGGGTTTGGGTTTTGCTTCTCCCCCTCCACCATCCAACAGAGAGAAGACGCATGTAGTCGTCCTAAGAGTTTTAGCTTTAAAGGTGCTGTGGCCTCACCTCAGAGTCATAGGAATGTGAAACTTACACATTTTTTTTCTAAGTGTCAACTTCCATCCAGAGTCTGACTGCTTTTCTTTGCCCTCTCATGTCTTCCTCCAGGTGATTTTTGGTTTTCCCCTAGACTTTACAATTGTTATTTGCTGGAGGATCCATTTCGTGGGAACTTACTGAGCTCTTTTGGAAGTGGAAATGGTTATACATATTTAAAGATCACCCTGGCTACTATGACAGTTGGTGAGATTTCCCAGAAAGGGTATATGGAGTAAATAGACAAGAGTCTGAAACAAAACCCTGGAAAAAAAAATTGAAAAGTGAGAATAACATAAGCCTGCTCAGGATACTTGAGAAGAGTGATGCAAAAAATAGGATTTGATTCATGCAAAGGCAAACAACTCAGTTTTTACTGGAAAGGACAGGAAAGAGAGTTATGGAAAAGCAAGGGTATAATGGGGCAGGAGATTTTTTTAATGCAATAAACTTGAAAATATATTAAATATATAGCCATTCCCTATTGTCTCCAGACAAAACTGTCTTGAGCACTGAACCTGCCAGCTCTGTCTACTTCATGCATGTTTATTTTTAGGAATCTCAAATATCACTTTTGAAAAGATGATTTCATTGTTTTTAACCCCAAGACTTCTCCTTTTCTCATCTCAAATAACAATATTAGTACATACACTTATTCAAACTAGGAACAGAAAATAAAATCAGAAAACTCATTTCCCCTTATTCCTCCATCTTGTTGATTCTCCTCTTAAACTTCTCCAAAGTCTGTGATCTTTTGTTTCCTTCTTTCCAGCTAGTAGGCTTTTCCCCCCCTGAGATCAGCTTGCCTCTTCCTTCCTTCTTTCCTTCCTTCCTTCTTTCCTTCCTTCCTTCCTTCCTTCCTTCCTTCCTTCCTTCCTTCCTTCCTCTCTCCCTCCCTCCCTCTCTTTCTTCCTTTCAGATTTTATTTATCTGTCAGAGAGAGAAAGAGAACACAAGCAGGGAGAGCAGCAGAGGGAGGGAGCCTGATGCAGGACTTGAACCCACTGAGCAGGGAGCCTGATGCAGGACTTGAACCCAGTACCCAGGATCATGACCTGAGCCAAAGGTAGACACTTAACTGTCTGAGTTGCACAGGCACCCCTAAAATCAGCTTTCTAACAAATTTCTTTGTTATTAAGTCCATCTTTTACATAGATACTGGAATCAACCTTCTAAAATTTAATTTCTTTATGCTACATTTAAAAATACAATTTTATCTCCCAACATTTGGCATATTTCTATCCTTTTGTTCTACTTACACAGATAATCTTTCTGTGTTTCAAATTTTCTACGTTCTTTCACTACTTGAGTTTTTCATGTATTTCACGTTTTGTTTTAAACATTTATTTCTTCTTCAATTTCTAAGTTTCTGCTGGAATTATTTATTGTTTTTGCCCCAGGAAGTTGTTAATATGTTGTGGGCATTTATTATGTCTAGCGTTTACTGCCCTTCTTACTCTTCACCTGTCTCACCTCCAAGATGTAGCAGAGTAATTGCTATATTGGAGTTGTTCAATAAATGTTTGCTGAGTAAATGAATTGAGGTTCAAATGAGTTAACCTAGTTAATCATGGCTGTACCTCTGGCAAAATAAAACTTGGAACTGTCTGCTGACTTCATTTCCAGAACTCTTGCCAAAAAGTATCATGGACTGACTTGGCATGATTGCAGGTAAATATTGACTTTGCCTCTTACCTGAATATCCGTTATCTCCTTATACCTGTGATATTTTAATGTCCATTTGATAATTGTGAAAATTTGTGTCTCTCTTTTGAAATCTTTCAGCCTTAAATTCTCTCTCTCCTGCCATCGGCCTTTTCATGTTTTTCACTAAAGAAAATTTAATTAAAATTTAAATTTAGTGTTTATCACTTATTGCTTTTGTTTTTTTTTTTTTAAGTTGTGAGAAAATCATCACATCATTCTTTCTCTGCACTTCTATCCTACATTAGGAACAGGGTTAAAAAATGCCCATCTCATAGGGTTATAGGTAGATGAAAAGAAAGCACATTTATAAACCTATTTATACTAACTCATTGCATGCCCTTCTAAAATCCCAGTTCATTGGAGAGATTCTTTTGTGGCTATGTGATTACATCTATTACCTTTTTCCTTTTTTAATTTTAATTTATTTTGTTTTTAAAATTTTATTTAAATTCAATAAATTAACATATAGTGTACTATTGGTTTCAGAGGTAGAATTCAGTGAACTTTTTCCTTTTAAAAAGTATTTTATTTATTTATTTGACAGAGAGATAGAGAGCACAAGGTATTGTGCAGGTAGGCAGAGGGAGAGGCAGAAGCAGGCTCTCCCGCTGAGCAGGGAGCAGATATGGGACTCCATCCCAGGATCCTGGGATCATGACCTGAGCTGAAGGCAGACGCTTAACCAACTGAGCCAGCAAGGCGCCCCGAATCTTTTCGTTTTTTTAAAATCAGTTTAGAATTATTCTGTGACATTTTTATTTCTTTGAGTCTCTCTTATCTTGAGGTACTTTTCCTTTTAAGATTGAAAATATGAACTGTGATAAAACCTTCTCTGAACTTGTAGAAATTTCCTTTCATACAGGTCAGGGTTTATATTTGATTATATTTATATCTGCTTTAATGAGATATTCTGTTACTTTTTGAAATTTTCTCCTCTTTGATTTCACAAATGAGTGCTTTGATGGTCAACAGTTAGATGAGTTTACTTTTCTATTTCTTCAATAATCAGTAAATCACATTGTCAATATGCTCATTACTGATTCTGCAACACCTGTAATGGTATATGGCATAAGACAGTGTTTAGTTAAATGATTATAAGTCCTGTTTTGATCTGAATGAACCTAAAGCTAAAAACTGGATGATGGTACCTTATAATGGTAATAAAAATACATTTATCAGTGCTTACTGTATGGTTAGCACTGTGCCAAGAATTTTACATACATTATTTAAATTAATCCTCTCAACAATTTTACTCTAATTATCACCATCTAAAAACTGAGAAAATGAAGAAATGAAAGGTTTCACTATGTGTTAACTCTGTACCAGATTTAGAATCTGAATTGGGGGAATAATAATTTATCCAACAATCCAAAAACATTTATTGAGTCTTTGCTCATTAAGTGTCAGGTATCCGACTTTGATGGAGAGCCAAATAACATTTTTTCTATTTATTCACTAGACAAGAGCCAAAACTTGAAGTTTTCCAATTCTTCATAGCAGACTGAGCATAAGGCAGAAGCCACCTCTTCCTCCCTCCAATTTTAATAAATAATCTAAAATGTATAAAAAATAGCTCATAACTCTGCTAGAAAACAAGAAGGAATATATTCTGTAAATCAGAAACTATGAAAGGTTTTCTGAAAGGTAAATCATAAAAAGAACTGGAAGGAAATCCTAGTCCAAACAGGTACAAGAGAAGAAAATTGAATGAAAGTGGCACCAAGGGTACATCCAAGACACAGATAACAGGATAAAGAGAGGTCCCAGAGAAAACTGACAGGAGGTTAGTTCGGTATCCCATTCACTCAGTAAGTGAAAGCATTCATGTTTCCTTGTTTAACATGCCATCCTGATCATCAACATACCTCTACTTCATAGTGTGAACATTTTAACTTTGTGTAACATGGACATTTTAACAATTATAAAATAATTTTATTTACCTTATTAATAATATAACAAATATATCATTTTTATTATATTAAATATAATATTTTTATTATATTTATAATATAATAATTGCTAAAGAAATCAAAGAAAATCAAATAAAAAAATAGAAAGTCATCAGCACTAGTAAATTGGAAGATAAAAATAAATTATTCTTTAGCAATGTTTTATAGTATTTAGCATTCAAGTCTTTCACCTCCCTATTCATAAATATTTTATTCCTTCGATACTATAGTAAACAAGATACTTCTTAAAATTTCCTTTTCAGATTGCTGACTTTCAGTGTACAGAAACACAACTGATTTTTGAGTGTTAATTTTTTTAGCCTATATCTTTGCTGTACTTGTTTAGTAGTTCTAGTAGCTTTTTGTGTGGAATCCTTACAGATTTTTATGAATAAGATCACGTCATCTGTGAACGGATAATAATAATATAAATAAATAATATAATTATAAATTAATAATAGAGTAAACATATAATTTTAATTCTTTTCCAGTTTGTATGCCTTTAATTTTTTTTCTTGTCTAATTACTCTGGCTAGCACTTCCAGTACTATGTTGAGTAGTAGTGGCTATGGTGGGCATCCTTCCTTGCCTTGTTCCTGATCTCAGAGGAAACATTTTCAATAGCTCCCCATTGAATATGATGTTAGATATGGGCTTTTTACACATAGCCTTTATCTTGTTGAGATAGTTTCCTTCTATTCCTAGTTTGTTGAGTGCTTCTATCATAAGACTGTTGAATTTTGTGAAATGCTTTTTCTGCATTTATTGAGATGATTATGTGGTTTTCTTCATTTTGTTAATGTGATATACTGCATTGATTGATTTTCATATCTGACTTGCATTCCAGTTATAAATTCCTCTTGGTTATGATGTATGGTCCTTTTAATGCACTGTTAATTACTGTTTGCTAGTATTTTCTTGAGAATGTTTACAGCAGTAGTCATTAGGGTTACTAGTCTGTAGTTTCTTGTGATGTCTTTGTCTGCCTTTCATATGAGGTCATGTGGCCTCATTTAATGAATGTGGGAGTAGCCCCTCATCTTCAATTCTTTGGAAGTGTTTGAGAAGGATTAGTACTAATTCTTTAAATGTTTGGTAGAATTCTCCAGTGAAACCATCCTGTCCTGGGCTTTCTTTGTTGGGAAGTTTCTTTTTTTTTTTTTTTAAGATTTTATTTATTTATTTGACAGAGAGAAACACAGTGAGAGAGGGGACAAAAACAGGGGGAGTGAGAGAGGAAGAAGCAGGCTTCCCGATGAGCAGGCAGCCCGATGCGGGGCTCAATCCTGGGCCCCCCGGATCATGACCTGAGCAGAAGGTAGTCGCTCAACCAACTGAGCCACCCAAGTGCCCCTGTTGGAAAGTTTCTAATTACAGTTTCAATCTCCTTACTAGATAAAGGTCTGTTCAGATTTTTAATTTCTTCATTATTCAATACTGGTAGGTTGTTATGTTTCTAATCATTTACCCATTTCTTCTAGGTTATCTGATTTTTTGGCATGTAATTGTTCTTAGTAGTGTCATAACTTATTTTATTTCCATGACATTATTTGTGATGTCTCCTCTTTGATTTCTAATTTGTTATTTGAGTCTCCTTTTTCTCAGTTAATCTGTTTGTCAATTTTGTTGATTACTTCAAAATCTAACTCTTAGTTTCATTGATTTTTACTATTGCTTTTCTTTTCCTTTTTTCATTTATCTCTAAAATCCTTATTATTTTCTTAATCCTGATACCTTTGGGTTGAGTTTTTTCTTCTTTTTGTAGACCCTTGAGGGATAAGGATAGATTGTTGATTGGAGATCTATTTTTTCAATGTTATCATCTGTCATTATACACTTTTAGTAGTGCTTTTATGACATCCCATATGTTTTGGTATTTTGTGTTTTCATTGTCATTTGTCTCCAGGTAGTTTATAAATCCCCTTGTGATTTCTTCTTTGATCTAGTAGTTGTATTGTTTAATTTCTACATATTTGTGGATTTTTCTGTGGTTAGTGAGAATACATTGTATAATTTCAATTTTATTCAATTTGTTGGATTGTTTTGTGACGTAGCATATGGTCTGTTTTGGAAAATATTTCATGTGCACTTGAGAACAATGTATATTCTGCAGATAGGTGGAGTATTCTACAAATGTCTAGGCCCAGTTGGATTTAATTGACTTACAGTGGTGTTTAGGTCTTCTGTTTCCCTATTGATTTCCTATCTGGTTGTTCTATTCACTATTAAAAGTGGGGTATTGAATCTCTTATTCTTAATATATTTCTATTTTTACTACTAGTTCCATCAGTGTTTGCTTCAAATATTTGAGTCTTCTAATTTTAGTTACATATACATGTTTATAATTGTTATATCTTCCTGATGGATTGACCCTTTTTTCATTATATAATGTCCTTTTGGGACGCCTGGGTGGCTCAGTTGGTTGAGCGACTGCCTTTGGCTCAGGTCATGATCCCGGAGACCCCGGATCGAGTCCCACATCGGGCTCCCTGCTCGGCGGGAAGCCTGCTTCTCCCTCTCTCACTCCCCTTGCTTGTGTTCCCTCTCTCGCTGTGTTTCTCGCTGTCAAATAAATAAAATCTTAAAAAAAAAAAAAAAAATATATATATATATATATATATATATATATATATATATATATATAATGTCCTTTGTATCTTGTGATAGTTTTTGTCCTAAGGATTATTTTATCTGTATAAGTATGGCCATCTCTGTTCTCTTTAGGTTCTTGTTTGCATGAAATATTTCTCACCTGTTTGGGCAGGTATAATAAAAATACCATAGATTGGGTGGCTTAAATAATTTTATTTCATAGTTTTGGAGGTTGGGAAATTTAAGATAAAGGTGCTGGCAGATTAGAATATTGGTGATGGCTTGTTTCCTGATTCACAGATAGCTGTTTTTTCATTGTGTCTACATATGATGGGAAAAGGTCAGGATAGACCTCTGGGGTCTCTTTTATAAGGATGCTAATCTTATTCATGGGGTTTCTGCCTCCTGGACATAACCTCCCAAAGGCCCCACTTCTTAATACCATCTTTTTCATGATTAGGTTTTCAACATGAATTTTGAAGGGATGGAAATATTCAGCTTACTACATATCCTTTCATTTTTAGTCTTTTAGTGTTCTAGATCTAAAGTGAATCTCTCATAGACAGCATGTAGTTGAATCTTATTTTTTAAATCAATTCAGGAAATCTGTTTCTTTTAATTAATATACTCAGTCAAGTTACAATTAAGTAATTATGGATAGGAAAGAACTATTGCCACTTTTTCATTTGTTTTTTTGTCTTAAAATTTTTTGTTCTCTTATCTTCTCTTGCTGTTTCTCTTTGTGTTTATTATTTTTTTTTGGTAGGGATGTATTTTGATTTTCTTTTCATTTCCCTTTGTATATACTCTATAGACAATAAATTGTATTTTTGTATTGCATTTTAGATTTCCTTTACTAGGAAATTTTATATTTTGGTATGGTTTTGTGTTGCTATTCATCATCCTTTCACTTCAACTTGTAGAAACTTCAGTATTTTTGGTAGGGCAGATCTAGTGATTATGAATTCCCTCAACTTTGATTTATCTAGGAAAGTCTTGATTTCTTCTTATTCTTAAAGGACAGTTTTGACAGATACAATATTCTTTATTTATTGGCAGCTTTTTTCTTCTAGTACTTTGAATATTTTATTCTATTCCTTTCTAGTTCGCAAAGTTTTTTGCTGAAAAATCTGATGATAATCTAATGGGAATTTCCTTGTATATAATGAATCACTTTTCTCCTATTGCTTTCAAGGTTTTCGTTTTGTCTGTGACTTTTGGCAATTTGATTATTATGTTTGTTAGTGTCAGTCTCATTACATTTATCCTAGACTTGCTCCTCAGAATTTATCAAATTTGCATGTACATTTCTTTACTTAGATTTGGAAAATTGGGGCTATAGTCTTTAAACAACTTTTCTGCCCCTTTCTCTTTCTTCTTCTGGTATTCTCATAATGCAAATACTGTTCTGCTCGATGGTGGTGTTCCATAGGTCCGTGACCCCTCCTGGATCAGTCTTTGAGTTTGTTGATTCTATTTCTGTCTTGTCAAGTTTAATTTTGAGCTCCTCTGGTGAAGTTTTCAATTCAGGTGAGGTTTTCTTCAGTTCCAGAATTTCTGTTTGATTCTTCTTCCAAGTTTCTGTTTCATCATTAATAATCTCACTTTATGTATTGTTTTTCTGATTTCATTTAGAGGTATATTTATTCTTTGTTTTAAGTCATTGAATATCCTTATGATGACAATTTTGAAATCTTTGGATTCAAACATTGGATATAAGTTCTATTTATTTCTAATTAATGTATCTCCACTTCTTAAGGGTCACTTTCTGGAGATTTCATTTCTTCCCTTGAATTTGTTTTGGTTTCCTGTTTCTTTATATGTCTTACTACTTTTGTTGTTGAAACTCTGGCAGTTGAAGAATCAGCCAGTTCTCTCAGGCTTTCTGGTTTTGTACAGGGATGAGTTTAATTGAAGCCAGGGTAGAGATTGTCTAGATCTGTCAAGTTTTTTTCTGAGTGTGTGTTCTTCTTGGGCCTTTAGAGAAGTTCTCCAACATCCATTTAGGACTTGTGCACGTTGCCCAAGATACTGCAGGCTCCCTGATTTAGTAAATTACAATACTGATGCTCCACCTATTGTCTATCCATGGTACTACAGATGCTGGTTCATGGTTTGTTGTCTGTTTTAAGATTCTCAGATCTGGCCATACACTCTTGTCAGTACTTGAATACAAACTGGTCCCTCATGCTGCCTCCATACAAGTCAGAACATTGGATATAAGTTCTATTTCTTTCTCTCCCCAGACAGAAGATGGGTGTTAGGGGTTTTTGTTCTAGTCGCATCAATGATACTTGGTTGGGGGAAGGCTCGGGCAAGAAAGTTAAGAGTGTCACAGATTTTCCTACTGAACTTGTACAGTCCCCTTCACACTGTATAGGGTGCAGAAATATTTTAAATAGTTTCTGGATTTCTCACAGAGATAGTCAGTTTGTTGTTCTTAAGTCCATGTGTCCATGGGGGAAGGAGGATTGAGGGTTTCTGTTTTGTCGTCTTGTAGACATCACTCCATCTCCATTTCTTTATTTCTGGTGTCAAAAACGTGATTTTTTCGAAAGGATTAGAAGTGGAAAATGTTCCTTTCTGTTATATCATTTAAAGATAGTAAATGATACTAAAATAAGTCAGAATTGGCTCTCCTTGAAGAAAAGATTCATAATTTTTTCTAATCTCTCTGGACAAATTTATTATCTTTTTCCTATGAGTCTTGTTCCCTTTACCAACTTAGCAGAACTGACTTTGATATCTTTCCACTTTTGGTGTTTCATTCTTAGATGACTCCTATATTTTATATAATAATTGTTAGTTATTTCTAATAAGTTGTAACATTTACAATTTTCTCAAGCTCTTTCAACTTCATTGGAAGTTCCACATACAGGAAGGGAAGGACACACATTTTTCCAACCATGGGAGGTCTGTACTGGGCCTTTTATCTCCTTCTCCAAGCATAAACTCATGTAAGACACATAGTAAGTTCTAGTTAGACAAAAGCTCAACACATTTTTTTTCAGCATCTTTGTAGCAGGCAGTGTTCTAAGCCCTGGGGATATAGCAGTGAACAAAATAGACAAAAAAAAAAAATCCTTCCCTGATGAAAGCTATAGTGAGAGCAATGTATATTACATAAACATAATAATAAATAAATAAAATATATTGTGAGTGGAAAATGATATAATTTTAAATAGGGTGAATGAGGAAAACCTCACTTTGAAAGTTACATTGAGCTAAAGCCTCAAGGATGTGAAAAAGTGAGTGATAGGGAAACAACTATGGAGAAGAGCTTTCCCTGCACGAAGAAAAGCAAGAACAAAGAACCTGTGGCAAAATAATAAACCTGCAATGCTCAAGGTAAAACAAGAAGGCTCTTGAGGATGGAGAGAAATGAGCAAGAACTAGAGTAACAGAAAATGAGATCAGAAGGGTAAAATGGGATATTTTTTAGGAAAGGGATAATCAAGCGAGGACAGACCATTTAGAGCCTTGTAGGCTATTGGAAAGACTAGATATTACCAAGAGTAAGATGGGAAAACAGGGAGCAGTGGCATAATCTAATTTTTATTTTGAAAGAATTTTTGTAGTTAGTGTGTTGAGAAGAGACTGTAAGGGGTTTGAGAGCAGAAGTAGAAAGAGTTAATTGGAGGCTGATGTGATGATCCAGGCTAGACATGATGGTGGCTACCCCTGGTTCTATTTCTTTCTCTCCCCAGACAGAAGATGGTATAGAACGTAGTGAGAAAAACCTGTGTGAATCAGGTTGGGTTGCTATAAAACAAAAACAAAAACAAAAACAAAAGCCCATACTAGGTGGCTTAAACAGCAGAAATCTATTTGTCATGGGTCTGGGAGTTGGAAGTCTTGAGATCTGGGTACTGGCATAGTTGAGTACTGGTGAGAATGCTGTTCCTCATTTTCAGTTGGCTATCCTCTTGTGTCCTCACAAAGCGGGGAGAGAGAAGTAAGCCCTTCTATCCTATCATGTAATCCTATTAATGTAATCCTATGTTATCATGAGGGCGCTACCTTTTTTTTTTTTTTTTAAGATTTTTGTTTATTTATTTGACAGAGAGATCACAAGTAGGCAGAGAGGCAAGAAGAAAGAGAGGAGGAAGCAGGCTCCCCACTGAGCAGAGAGCCAGATGCGGGCCTGGATTCCAGGACCCCGAGATCAGGACCCGAGCGGAAAGCAGAGGCTTTAACCCACTGAGCCACTCAGGTGCCCGAGGGCTGTAACTTTATGACCTAATTCCCAAAGGATCTATCTCCAAATATCATCATATTAGGGATTAGGGTTTTAATATATGAATTTGGTGGGGACACAAACTTACAGTCCATAGCAGAATAATATTTTAATGTTAGATGTAAAAGAAATTTACTTATGGGTATAAATGTGGACTTTAAGAAGGATGAATCAACACATTTTGTTAAAATGAATTTGAAAATAAAGTATCTATAACCACTAAAGTTAAAGTATTTTTTTTTTTACTGCTTTGTTGTTTTCAATTTTATTTGGATTTCTCCAATAATAAGGAGGTTTTATAAATTTAAAAAGAAGTTCCATTTTCCAGCTGACTTCCTGGAAATGCCATTTTTCAGAATGTCTGGCCATTCCTCACACAGCCTATACGATTCATGGGGAAGGGATAAAGAATGCCTTATCATCATCGCTATCTCAGGTCATTATCTAGCTTCTTGAAAATCAGTTAGTAATATAAAATGAAAATTAATAGCCTTGACTGTTCAGCTCTAATTATCCTATGTTGTAACCAAGTTAGAAAATGATGCTTTATCAGTATAGTGATGATTACCTTAAAAGGACTAGGAAGTACCAATTGGTATAGAGGAAAGGTGAGTATGATTTTAATGATAAAAATAATGTTTTTAAGTAAAGAAGGTAAGTTTTTTTAAATCAGTGCATATATAAACACTGTAGTCTTTTCATTAATCATTTTCTCCTTTCTTTCTGCTTTTTCTTAGGTGTTTTTAGTAGCCCTATCATTCAGCTTTATGTGTAAGGCACTAGGTGGAATCGTTATGAAAAGTTCCATCACTCAAATAGAAAGGAGGTTTGACATATCATCTTCAGTTTCTGGCTTAATTGATGGAAGCTTTGAAATTGGTAATTTTTATTTCTATTTTTATTATTAGTAACAAGATTTTCAGAGGCAAAAGAAGCTTTACACCACTGATTCTCAGTCAGGAGTAAATTTGCTCCCCAGGGACAATTTGATGATATCTGATGTTATTTTTGATTGTCATAACTGAGGGGAGGGAGATTGGTATAGGCACCTATAGTAGAGGTTAGGGGTGCCACTAAACATCCTACAATGCACAGGACAACACCCATGACAAAGAATTATCTAGCCCAGAGAGTCAATAATGCAGAGGTTGAGAAATTTGGATCTATACCAACTCATTGCTTGCAAACTAATGCTTTGCAGGGCTGTACCTTCCTTCTCTCAAGATGTCCTAGTACAAAAAAAAAAAAAATTAAAGTTTGGGGAGAGCATTATGATTCTGATGATTTAAGGAAGGAGGAACAGCTTTGAAGCAACCTCTGTTAGGTTTGTACTGCTTAACTTGGTATATAAAATCTGGAGTAAAAAGTGTTTTCTTTTGTTTTTTGAACATTGAATATATTACTTTGTTGTCTTTAATTTGGATTTCTCTAATAACAGTAAGGTCTTACATAATTATTGGATATTATTTTTCTCTTATTTTACAAAATGGTAGCTCATTACCTTTGCCCTCTGCCCCCATAGACTTTTAAAAAAATGTAAACAAGGGCGCCTGAGTGGCTCAGAGGGTTAAAGCCTCTGCCTTAGGCTCAGGTCATGATCTCAGGGTCCAGGGATGGAGACCCGCATCGGGCTCTCTGCTCCGCAGGGAGCCTGCTTTCTTCTCTCTCTCTCTGACTACCTCTCTGCCTACTTGTGATATCTCTCTCTCTGTCAAATAAATAAATAAAATCTTTTCTAAAACTTTTGTTTAAAAAAATTTTGTTTCATAAACTTGAATATTGTTTACATTTTTTTAAAGATTTTATTTATTTATTTGACACAGAGAGAAATCACAAGTAGGCAGAGAGGTAGTCAGAGAGAGAGAAGGAAGCAGGCTCCCTGCCGAGCAGAGAGCCCCATGTGGGCCTCAATCCCTGGACCCTGAGATCATGACCTGAGTCTAAGGCAGAGGCTTTAACCCTCTGAGCCACCCAGGCACCCTATTAACAAAATTTTAAAAGTATCATAAAATGTTTAACTTTCATCAGCTGTGTTGCTCCCAAATTTTGCATATAACGTAGTCTGCTAACACCTCCTGAATTAATTTCACTCTGTTTCTCTGACATCAGTTTCTTCTTGCAAATTTTTCTTTGTTTCTTTTAACATTTCCCATGTTTCTTCTTGACAGTGGTTAATTAAAACATCACCAATTTGGTCAGGTATCATTAAGCAGTCATTATCTATAAGCATGGTGTCCTCACAAGCAACTTCTAAATTTTAGAGGTGTTTGTTTTTCACTTCTTTCTTCCTTCAGCTTCAGTGAAAATTTGTTTTTCTTTTGTTGATCTTCAGAAATAACATTGACAACTTCTCAGCCTCCTTCTTCATGGTGGCTGCCATCTTGGGCTCTTTTTAGACTTTTTAATGATTTGAAGGGACTCAAAATTATGTTGGTTATATTAATTACAAATAAGTTTACTATTTATTTAACTTATTTTAAAATATATTAGCTACTGAATTTTTTTTTTTAAAGATTTTTATTTATTTGACAGAGAGAGACAGAGTGTGAGAGGAAACACAAGCAGTGGGAGTAGGAGAGGGAGAAGCAGGCTTCCTGCCGAGCAGGAACTTGATCCCAGGACTCCGGGATCATGACCTGAGCTGAAGGTAGAGGCTTAATGACTGAGCCATCCAGGCACCCTAAAAATAATTTTATTTTTAATAATTTATATTTATATTTAATATATATTTATATTTAATATATATTTAATAATTTATTTTTTTATTATGAATTCTGTCTTTTTGTGATGAAGAGGTTATTATGCCCTGCATATCCTTTACTCTTCCACCTCCAAGATTTAATGATATCACCTAAAGTTTTAGTTTTGGACTATTAATTAGCTTTGAATTCTAATTCAGTATGTGTCTCTTTTTATTGGAGGAGGGATTCTTAATATTTTTTTAAACTTCATAGCCATTTAACAGCAATTATGTGGGCATGGTTTTAGGTTTTACTAGTTTCTTTACTTACCACTGTAAATTGAATCTTATAACTTCAAATCTCATCTTTACCTTTTGTGGAGTATATCTTTAAGTAGTTATTTTTTGCATGGAAATAATTTTAAAAACTTACTTTCCAAGCCCTTGCTTGTTGGAAAAGTATTTACTTTACCATTATATTCAAGTAACAACTTGTCTGATTAAAGAATTAAAATTTCAAAATCTTTTTTCCTCAGAATATTTAAAATATTTACTTGATTTATAATATTCAGTGTTACATATAATAAATCATTATCAATTTCATTGTCATACACCTCCTCTTTATCCATGAATTTCAGAAATTTTACCAATATTTATCAGGACTGTTTATTTTATATTACTTAATGCTAGAGAAATATTGAAGTTTGCATCTGAAGGCTTAGGTCTTTCTTTAACTTAGGGAATTTATTTTCTATTATTAAATTTGTTTCTTTCCCTCTGTTTTCTTATGAAACATATATAAGGTGAATATTAAATTTTCTCAGTGTTGTTCCTTTAACTTTTTCTGTCTAAAATTCTGGTTTTTTTTGCTTTATGTTCTATCAGTCTTTTCTGATACCATCTTCCATCTTATCAGGTCCCAAAATATACATGGTTTAATAATATTTTTAATTTATAAAAATTCTTTATTGTCCTCTTATTATTTTTTATCTGCCAGTTCTTATTTTATTTTATAGATGCAATCTACTCTTTACCTCTAGGGAGACTGATTAAATTTTTTTCAGTTTCTCCTCTTTTTAGTTTCTTTATTTAATGGTTTCTCTGTGGGATATTTTATCTGCCAGTTCATTTTGGTGCTTTTTATTACATACTGTTTTCCCTCCATCAAATGTTCAGTAATTCTTGGTTATTGTCTATTTGTTATTATACATGTAGCTCCAGACGAATCAGGTTGGTCGTGATTTCTTCCAGTTGGAATGCTCTTCTCCTTTTTAATCTAAATAACTCATATCCACATTACATCTCAAGTGGCCCTTCCTCCAGGAAACTTTATTGTAACCCCTGTCTTTTCCTTTCTGTTGTCTAATAGCACCTCTGTTCCTCTACTTATTTTTATCACTGGTATATAAGTTTTTGGAGGACAAATACGATGGTTTATTTTCATCTTTAAATTTCTAGCTTCTAACACTGTGGCAGGTACTTAATAGGAATTTAAAGAATGGTACGAGTGAATTAATAAATGCTTGAATGAACAGCTTTCTTTCAGGTTAGGAAGCTTTTCTGTATTTTTTTTTCCAGTCAAAAACAATTCAGTCAGTTCCAAATTCTTCAATGAAATTTTACTTCACTGATACTGTCAAGCTATTCAAGTGCTTTATTTCCTATGTAAATTTCATTCTTCTTCTTAACATCATGCAAATTTACCATATAAATTTAGTGTAAGAGGTTTCATCTTCTCAATTAAATTACATGGTCTTTGGGGAAAGGTGTGTTCTCTTTGTATTCATTCTAGGGCTTTCCATTCTATTGGACACAAAATTGTATTGGCATTGGTTGTGATAGTGAATCATACCAAAATAAATTTAATTCTCTTCCTAGGAAATTTGCTTGTGGTTGTATTTGTGAGTTACTTTGGATCCAAACTGCACAGACCAAAGATAATTGGAATTGGTTGCTTCATTATGGGAACTGGAAGTATTTTGACTGCTTTACCACATTTCTTTATGGGATAGTAAGTGTTAAACAGCTTTATGTCATTAATTATCATTTAACTGTAAATTAATGGAAAAGTTTGTTTTTTTCTTTCTTTCTTTTTTTTGTGTTTTTTTCTTTTAAATAAGCAATCATCTTTTGGAAAGAATACCCACTAAGCATGTGTAGAAATGAAGTATATTTTCTGTTATAAGTAACTTATTGCTTTATCAGCCATGGCTTTCACTGATTTTGAAATATGAATAGCTAGGTATACAGTTTCATAGGAAATAAATGCATTTTTATGACTTTTTTGTGTAACACATACTTCATGTCTTTGCCTATAAGATTTTATTTATAGTCAATAAAAGTTCATCACCTAACCCACTATCATTTCTGTTGAGAGTATTCTTAAGGTCATGGTATAGTTATGATTAGAGTCAGATACTAATGACAGAAAATCTAAAATGATGGTGATGGCTTAAATAAGATAGAAGCCTATTTTCTTTCTTTTTTTAAAATAGTTTATTTTTTTCAGTGTTCCGAGATTCATTGTTTTTGCCCCTCCACCCAGTGCTCCATGCAATTCATGCCCTCAATACCCACCACCAGGCTCACCCATCCCCCCAATCCCCTCCCTTCCAAAACCCTCAGTTTGTTTCTCAGAGTCCAAAGTCTCTGATGTTTCATCCCCTCCTCCTGATTTACCCCAGTTTATATTTCCTTTCCTTCTCCCACTGTTCTCCATGTTACTCCTTATGCTCCACAAGTAAGTGAAACCATATGATGCTTGACTTTCTCTGCTTGGCCTTTTTCACTCAGCATAATCTTCTCTAGTCCCATCCATGCTGCTACAAAAGTTGGGTATTCATCCTTTCTGACGGAGGTGTAATTTTCCATTGTATATATGAGCCATATCTTCTTTATCCATTCATCTGTTAAAGGGCACCTTGGCTCTTTCCACAGTTTACAATTGTGGCCATTGCTGCTATGAACATTGGGGTACATATGGCCCTTCTTTTCACCACCTCTGTATCTTTGGGGTAAATACCCAGTAGTGCAATTGCAGGGTCATATGGTAGCTCAAACTTTAATTTTTTTAAGGAATCTCCACACTGTTTTCCAAAGTGCCTAACCAACTTGTATTCCCACCAACAGTGTAAGAGGATTGCCCTTTCCCCACAGCCTCTCCAACACTTGTTGTATCTCAATGTAGTCTTGATTTGAATTTCCCTGATAGAAGTCCATTTTCTACACAAAAATTAATGTAGCCAGACCAGGCATTATAGATTCCTGCTTCTTTTTATTGTATTGCTTTGCATTGCATGGCCCTAACCTCATGTTCCAAATTGTGGCAGTGTTGTTCCACGTGACAAGACAAAAGGGAAGAAGAAAAGAATAAACAGTGCATGCCGGCTGGTGCTTAAGAATTATTTTCAGAAGTATAACACTTCTAGGGGCGCCTGGGTGGCTCAGTTGGTTAAGCGACTGCCTTCGTTCGGCTCAGGTCATGATCCCGGATCTGGGATTGAGTCCCACATGGGGCTCCCTGCTCGGCGGGAAGCCTGCTTCTCCCTCTCTCACTTCCCCTGCTTATGTTCCCTCTCTGACTGTGTTTCTCTCTGTCAAATAAATAAAATCTTAAAAAAAAAAAAGTATAACACTTCTAACCTCACATTGGCTAAAACTTTGCTACATCTCACATTCAAATATAAAGACATTGGAATAACTAGACTTTATTCCAGATTGCCATGCTCCTAGCTAAAGATCCCATCTTCTATTATAATGGAAGGAGAGAAGATGGATATTGAGAGACAATGAACAGTTTCTGCTAAATGTTAATTACTTATTCATTGCCAAAGCCAACAGTTATGCCTTTTGGTTACCATAGTAATTCCCTTCCCCTCATTTATTTGACCTTCATAAGCACTTTCTTCTTCCTGGTATTGCTTCTTCTTATTTTCATTGTATTATGTTCCTTGATTTATCCCTGTGTTTGTGGCTTCTTCATCATGCCCACTGTTTTAGTTTGCTGCTGACACCATAATGTCACTATCCTTTGAGCTCTCTCTTAAATCTACTTCATTTTTCATTCCAGATTATTTGTATGAAGTATGTGCATTAAGTGTAGCAGTCATATACATCGCCATTTTTTTCTTACACTCAGGATCTATGTAATCAGTCACCTCATGGGTATCTCCAGCCTAACATCCAATAAGAATTTCCCATCCATATATTTAAAATCAAATTCATCACTGTGCCAAAACCAGCTCAGATTTTTCACATTCACTCTTTCCATAATGATTCATTTAGCCACAAAGAAACTCAAACCAAAATCAAGGGGGCTCTTTCTAGATTCTTTCATTATTTTGACACACATGACAAGGGGTCACCAAATATTGCTTATTCTACCTCCTCTCTGTCAAAGTTGTTTCCTTCTTTCATCCCTATTGTCCCTAACCTCACTGAAGCTTCCCACATCGCTGGCCTGGAGTTTTTGTCTTCAGTCTCAACTTCATTCTAACTCATAGTCTATACTAGAATAGTCATTTTAAAACACTATTATATTATTTTACTCCTGCTTAAAACTCCCAATTTCTACAGCAGTGTTTTTCAAGCCTCAGACTCTGAACCTTGAGTGGACCAATAAATCAATTCAGGTTATTGAAATCAACAATTTCTGAGAGTATAGGATAGAATAAAATAGAAGAATATACAATGTGAAAACAAATATTGTTCTGTAAAACTTTTGATTGTACATATATTTGTGAGTGTGCATATATATATATATATGTTGTAGTTGTTAATCAAAATGTATTTCTTACTGTTGGTCACATTTGAAAAAATTAAATGCCTCTTGCCTATGGATTAATATCTAAACTAATTTACATATATCTTCACTGTCTTTCTAGCTTCCTCTAACACTGCTCTCCATGGTGGAGAACCACACTCTAGGCTTGTGGTTTTCCAAATGTGCCATAATATGTTATATTTTTGAACATGGTATTTCTATAGCCCTGAATACTTTGCCTTCTTTGTCTACCTAATTAAATCCTATCCTTTTTTTTTTTGCTCTTACCCATTTCTAAGATTTATTTCACATGTCATCTTCTTCATGAATTCTGTAATCTGCCACCTCTCCTACCTCCAAGGAAAGCTAATCATACTCTTTTCCTTTGTGACAACTCAGGACCTGTTATATTAAACTCATCATATGTTTTATTATATATATTTATTTTATATAGTAAAAATACCCTAAATACAAAAGCTGTGGGTTTTATTTCTAGTTCTCTAGAGCTGAGCATAATGCCTAGCCTTCAGTAGACTGCCCTTGAAGCTCACAGGGTACCTCGGTATCTTTGGATCAGCATTTGTCCCCATTCTAGCTCCATCTCTGTTATTATTAAGTTCTTCCTCATTGAACTGGACAAAGGCTTTTTAAAATTGAGCTTTGTAGAGTCAGACAGTTGAGTGTATGTGAGTGGGAGGAATATCTATACAATACCTGAGTGTCTATGAAAGATGACCAGACAGGTTATTAATGAAAAATGTAGATGAAGGACATCTGGTGGCACAGTCTGTTAAGCATCTGCCTTTGGCTCAGGTCATGATTTCAGAGTCGTGGGTTAGCCCCTCCCCTAACCAATCAGGCTCCTTGTTCAGTGGGGAATCTGCTTCTCCCTCTCCCTCTGCCCCTCCCCACTCTCCTCCCCAGCTAGTGCTCTCTTGTGTGTCTACTCTCTTTTTATCTCAAATAAATAAATAAAATCTTTTAAAAAATGTAGATGAATTGCTGTGCTTTGTAGATTGGCTTGTAAAGTGCTGTTCTAAAATTTATTAAGTGTTATCAGAAAGTTAATCAGGAAATTTAGATTGCGACCACCTTTGAAAATAATTCTAATGGATGGGTAGACACAGTTAGCAGGGTTGTTTTGTTTTTTAAACAAACCATGAAACCACGGTATTTTATATCTTGAACAGAATATTAGCACTCCTAGAATGACAATCCATCTTTCCTGGGAAGTATTAAATAATTTTCTTAATGGGCACTCCCATTTCATTTTTACCCATCACTTCCCTTAAAATTGAGGCTGGGAAATTTACAAAAATGATTCTGTTAATTTAGAAAAGAAAATCGTGCAATTAAAGTGGGAGAGTTCCTCTGTAATTCCGGGCAAGTGTAAATATTCAGTAGATAAGCAAAATTGTAAATCTGGTAATATTTGTACAGTTACAGGTACTCTAAAGAAACTCTTATTCACCCATCAGAAAATTTAACATCAAGTTTATCAACCTGTTCATTTGATCAAAATTTGTTGCTCAATGGAACATCACCTGAGGTAGCAGAAAAAGGTAAGAATTGGTAGTGTCACTAGTAAATACTGGCCAACTTAATTGTATCTATAAAAATGATTATGATATTTATCAGCAAAAGGGATTAAAAATGAAAAACATTTGCCTTTTATATATGTCAGAAAAAATGTTAGTATATATGCAAAGAGCTTTTAAGAAGTAATAAGAAAAGAAGAATATTTCAGTAGGAAATTGGCAAAGAATATGAGCATTGTAATTAGGGAAGTGGTATAAATATGTAAAAATGTAATTTTATAAAAAACACTAATTATTACACCAATTAAAGTTTTTTTACCTATTGAAACACAAATTATGATTATAATTTTTTACCTTTAGGTGTTTCTACCTATTAGGAAAACATTAAATATAGAAAGATTTTCTACCAAATTTTTCTACCATATATTTTATCCAAAATAAGAAAAATGACAGAGGGAAAGACATGTTATACATTGCTGGTAGTATGTAAGTTTTTAACTCTTTGAAAGTTAATCTTCAATATAGTAGAGAACAAAAATATGCATATATGCTTAAATCACCAATTCGACTTTTACTGACTTAGGAAAGTAATCAGGAATGTACACAAGGATTTATTTACAATTATAGTCATGGCATTCCTGTTTAATAAAATGGACATTTAGAAATGTTTTATGAGAGGCGCCTGGGTGGTTCAGTCAGTTAAGCTTCTGCCATCAGCTCAGGTCATGATCCCAGAGTCCCCAGAATCTAACCCCTCATCAGGCTCCTTGCTCAGCAGGGAGTCTGCTTCTCCCTCTGCCACTCATCCCACTCATACTTGCTCTCTTTTCTCAAATAGATAAATAACAGGCACCTGGGTGGCTCAGAGGGTTAAGCCTCTGTCTTCAGCTCAGATCATGATCTCAGTGTCCTGGGATGGAGTCTCACATGGGGCTCTCTGCTCGGTGGGGAGCCTGCTTCCCCCTTTTTCTCTGCCTGCCTCTCTGCCTATTTGTGATCTGTCAAATACATAAATAAAATCTTAAATAGATAAATAAGATCTTAGAAAAATATATGTTGTGTGTAAAAAATAAGGGATTAATTAAATAAATTGCAAAACAGCGTGCCTGGTTGGCTCAGTGGGTTGAGGCCTCTGCCTTCGGCTCAGGTCATGATCCCAGGGTTCTGGGATCGAGGCCCACATCGGACTCTCTGCTCAGCAGGGAGCCTGTTTCCTCCTCTCTCTGCCTACTTGTGATCTCTCTCTGTGTCAAATTGATAAATAAAATCTTTTAAAAAAAGTAAATTGCAAAACTTTTATTCAGCATACCACCATGTAGTCATTGAAATTCTGGTATAAAAGAAATCTTAAAAACATGGGGAAGTTTACATAATATGGTATTAAGTGTAAAAGTAGATTATAATATGAGCTGGACATTTAAGTATATTATATACATAATATGCATATTTTTATGTGAACTAAAAATGAGGAAGATATAACAAAAACAAGGAGCAACTCTGTATCTGGTAGGGTTATGGATAATTTTATTTTTACTTGTTTATTTTTTGCTTTTCTGTATCTTCAAATTTTGTAACATGAATATGAATCATTCTTATCATTAGAAAAAAGCACAAAATCTTAAATGAAATAATTAAGGAGTTAAAGTAGTTGAATTGAAGAATGCTAAAATCAATATTTAAAATAAAACACCATCAGGTGCCTGGGTGGCTCAGTTAGTTAAGCAACTGCCTTCCGCTCAGGTCATGATACCAGAGTCCCTGGATTGAGTCCTGCATTGGGCTCCCACATCCACGGGAATCTGCTTCGGTCTGCTTCTCCCTCTGACCTTCTCCCCTCTCATGTTCTCTCTCTCACTCTCTCTCAAAATAAATCTTTAAAAAAAATAAAACACTATCTTATCTACACAGGCTGTGAAAAGGAATCTGGGTCATATATATGGATATATGTACTCCTGGGTAATATGCTCCGTGGAATTGGGGAAACCCCCATTGGACCCTTGGGGATTTCTTATATTGATGATTTTGCTGAAGAAGGACATTCTTCTTTTTATTTAGGTAATGTAAAGAAAATATAAGATTTTATAACTACTTTCCCTGAGTCTACCCTTGAAATAATAGTGTCCCTAAATTCATTCTTTTACTTACTAAAAAAACATTTTTAGACATGTATAATTTTACTTAAAAAATATTGAGAAAGAACCATGCATTCTTGGCATCTGATAAAATTGTTTTATACTATTTTCAGGTACTTTGCATGCACTATCAATGGTTGGTCCAATCATTGGCTTTTTACAGGGATCTCTGTTTGCTAAAATGTATGTGGATATTGGATATGTAGATCTCAGTAAGTATAATCAGAACAAGGTAACATAATAATGTTTCTCAAGTACAGAACACCATTTTTCCAAATATTGAATCTACTTTTTTAATAGTCCTTTGCTGACTATTTGTGTATGAAGTGTGAACAAAATAAAAAATAAAAAAAATAAAATCACATCTGAATTGATGTGATACAGTTTACTTTCTTCATCTATGAAGGACAGCAATCATTACTATCATTGCTCAGAATTTATTGCATTTCAAAATGACTTTTTTACCAGCTGACTCTAATTCTTTATTCTAGGCAATATCAGAATAACTCCTAAGGACTCTCGTTGGGTTGGTGCTTGGTGGCTTGGTTTCCTTGTGGCTGGAACATTATCTATTATGTCTTCCATACCATTCTTTTTCTTGCCCAAAAGTCTGCATAAATCACAGAAAGAAACATCTTTGGATTTGCTCAAAACAAATGAAGAAAGGAATCAAATGACTAATGTGACCAACCATGGGCAAAATATTAGTGAAAATATTACTGGTAGGTAGTTCACATTTATAATCAATTTGTAATTATTAATTTCAATTAATTAAAAGTAGATGAAATGATTTCTTAGTTGCCATTGGATAGAAAGCTCAGTTTTGACCATATCTGATGGAAACCTTTAGAGATCTATAGAGAGGTGTTTCAAAGTCCATGTCATCCCTCTCTAAATTACATCTGGTTCTGTCTTGCTAGACTCTGATACTTACTATTATTTTTTCTTTTTTCTTTTTTTACATTTTATTCTTTTTTTTTATTGTTACTTAATTTTTTTTTCCAGTGTTCCAAGGTTCATTCCCCATTCCCCACACCCAGTGCTCCACGCATTAGGTGCCCCCAGTACCCACAACCAGGCTCTCCCATCCCTCCACCCCCCTTCCTCCAAGTCCCTCAGTTGTTTCTGTGACCAAAGTCTCTGTTGTTTTGTTTCTCTCCCTGGATTACCCTACTTCCCATTTACTTTCCTTCTCC
>PITA01011108.1:32510-68610 GCA_004023965.1 Spilogale gracilis | reverse complement strand
GAAGAAGAAGAAGAAGAAGAAGAAGAAGAAGAAGAGAGAAAAAGAAGAAAGAAGAAGGAGAAGAGGGAGGAGGAGAAGGAGGAGGAGAAGAGGGAGGAGGAGAAGGAGGAGGAGGAGGAGAAGAAGAAGAAAAAAAAATCACATGGGATACACGATAATGGGTATGGCTTTAAACCCAAGAGTTTGTGGTAATACAAACTCTTGGTAATATCCAAGCAAAAGGTCCAGCCAGAAGTTGTAGCCAAGCCAGGACAAGACCAGTTGGTACAAAGATACAATCACTCAGAAAGTTATTGTACCCTGAAGAAACAGGTAATGCAACTCTCTGTGGCAAACTATTTTGTTACAAAATGTAAACTCTCCTGCATGTTCTCCACATTGTTCTATGCATAAGTTGACATCCCTGTGTTATTACCTGCTAACCTCTTAATTGCTCATTCTTTATTAGGCAAATAACCCATGATTACATTCTAACAGTAAAAATTCAGACTGTCAAGTGAAACTTCCCAATGGTCTCTCCCCCAAACCCCTTCCCGGAAGTAACACACATTAACCATTTTATGAATGTCCTTTCAAACATTATTCTATGCAGTTACATACATGTGTGGTACATACAGAAACACAAGTGCTTGTATTTGTTTGTTTTACATAAGTGGAATCATGCTGTATGGTACTATCAGCCCATTAGCAGCTGCTAAGGAAGTCTTACTGCCAATTTACTGTAGCTGTGGGGAACCCAGGCAGGGAAAGCTCGGCTGCCAGTTGCCAATACATCCAAGATTTTAACTGCTACTGATTTCAGGGAAAATTCTGAACATCGGAAGCTTGGCTAATGCATTAGATTAAATAGTACCTTGCCAGATAGATAACTCCATTGGGTCCTCTCTCACCAAATGCACATACTCTTCCGGAAATCTTATTTTTACTCTAATCCTTAAGGAACAAGACTTGAGTCACTACTTCTCTAGTAAAAAAAATTTTTAATGGATTTGTATTACCAGAACTCCTTAGTATTTCTTGATTCTCGATTTGTTTTTTTATATCTCTTGTTCTAACCTGCACTTTTTCTCTCCATAATTTTTCATTTCGGCTATCACTTTTAAAAAAGCTTTCTCTTTAAAACTCGGGGTATGAGGAAGCTCTAGAAGAGCTGAGTTATGGTGGATAGCTGTTCCTTTTTATGTTGGTCAAAAGCTGCTGAAGTTTCAGATTTCATTTTCTTGTGTTTTTGTTCCCGGTTAAATCTTCCTAAAACCATAGTAATTACGTGCCTACTTATAATGATTTACTTTAAAGTATATTTAAATGTTGCAGCAACATGCATTTTATTTAGCACAATCCATTTTTAAAGTTCTAACTGTGGGAAGCTATCTATATATGTTCATAATTACAGTTTATTTGAATGTGTAATATTTTTGGAAACTGAAGTACCATACTTTGGGGGGGTGGAATGAAAATAATTTATGTATTTTTAAATGAACTAAAGTTGTGTTTTTTTTTAATGTTCAGTATCTAGGGTAATTTTTAAATTTGTTGGTTCTATTTTATATTATAAGCCTTGAATAAAAATATCTTTATACAATGAAATCTCACTAATGTGGTTTTCAAAATCCATAGCATTGGCCACCTCTCACTGCTTTGGTAATTGTGGTGATTAAGTTATCATTGCAAGACTTTTTTCTTACACTGAATTCCATACAAAATAATTCTTGCAAGTGGAATTATCTTTCAAAACACTAGCTGAAAATTATTTGTATTTTATCAGTAACTAATTATAACCATAGTATTAGAAAAGTATGGCTAAAGCCACTTCAATAACTCCTCCAGTCCATTCACCCAGTTTCATATGGGAGTATAACCAATTCTTACAGGCATTTGGGGTATATTTCAGAACTTTCTCCAATAACTCATTCTACACTTTTACAATCCTTTTCAAGACTTAGTAACTAGCACTGTGTTTACCTTGGAGACAGATTAAAAAAAAATAACCCGCCTGGGAACAACTTGTCTACCCTGAGGAAATGAGATATGCATACCTAAAATTATAGAGGATGATTCATGGGTGTAAAGATAATATGGGTTGGATTATCCCAGAAACACTTTTTGGAAAGATATAATTTGATTTGGGCTTTGGGGGGCATGTTAGATTTACATCAATAGAGAAGAAAAGGGAACAGTTCCCTCACATCGGGAAGGAAAAAACAAACAAAAAAACAAATGGTGGACTTGGCAAAAATTATAGGTCTACTCTAACCAGAATTGAAGAATAGGTGAGGGCACTCGGGTAGCTCAGTTGTTGAGTGTCTGCCTTCCGGCTCAGGTCATGATCCCAGAGTCCTGGGATCCGGCTCCTGGTTCAGTAGGGAGCCTGCTTCTTTCTCTCCCTCTACCTACTTCTCCCCCTACTGTGTTCCCTCTCTCGCTGTGTCTCTCTCTGTCAAATAAATAAATAAAATCTTTTTTAAAAATCCTTACAAAAAAAAAAAGAGTAGATGAGTATGGACAGGTAAGACAAGATGTTTTCCCAGGGAACCTCCCAAGGCTCTGAGTGTGGGGTATTTTATAAATTGGTCTAATAAGCTAGAAGATTGAAGTTTTTTAACAAGTGAGTAAAATATTCAAGTATTACTTTATTGAGATTTATCTAGCTGAAGTAGAAATGACCAAGTTGGGGGTTGGGAGGTTTTAGAGGGACGGACATTGATTAAGGAGACCTTACACTTATACCAGAAGGTTTCAAAAATACCTGTGTCCTGTGACACAGCAGCTTCATTTCTAGGAATTTATCCTAAAGAAGTAGTCATATGTGCACATGGGCCAGCTACCAAGAATATTTAATGCAGTGTATTTCAATAACAATAAATTAGAAACTTAAATTGATGAATAGGTGAGTGGCCAAATATTATTGTAATACCACCATGTAGTAGCCTGTTATGGGACCATTTAAAGTGATACATTATAAGACTATTTTATGTCATAAAAAGGTGACATACTGTTGACAGGAAAAGAAAGTTACAAAATCTGTATATAGTATGATCCTTTGTATGAAAAAAGGAAAAAAAAGGCTTTGCGTGTGTGACAGAGAGAAAGTAGGCATCTCTGTAACTAGAAAGTCGAGCAAACAGGACACCTTTTGATTGGGTAGAAAATGCGACTTTTATCTTCCATTGTCCTTTTAAGTATGTGTTCATTGGTATTCCTGCTTCAAGGTGAAGTGTGATAGAGGCTCATCACTTTTATCTTTTTTTTTTTTTTTTTTTTTAAAGATTTTATTTATTTATTTGACAGAGAGAAACACAGCCAGAGAGGGAACACAAGCAGGGGGAGTGAGAGAGGCAGAAGCAGGCTGCCTGCCGAGCAGGGAGCCCGATGTGGGGCTCGATCCTGGATCTCCAGGATCATGACCTGAGCCGAAGGCAGTCGCTTAACCAACTGAGCCACCCAGGCGCCCCAAGGGGCTCATCACTTTTAGATGATAAAAAGTTCTTCATCCAGTTACAGTCCTAAAAAAACCCACAACTCTGTCTTAATCATTAAAATTACAAGCTTTGAGGTTTCTGGATGGCTTAGTTATTAAGTGTCTGCCTTCCACTCAGGTCATGATCCCAGAGTCCCAGGATCAAGCCCCGCATCAGGCTCCCTGCTTGGTGGGTGCTTCTCCCTCTCTCACTCCCCCTGCTTGTGTTCCCTCTCTTGCTGTGTTTCTCTCTGTCAAATAAATAAATAAAATCATTTTTTAAAAAAATCCCAAACCTCATTTTGTGCTAATTTTTCTTCCCTCCCCAATCTCTGACTACTTCAGTCTGAAATCTTGCAGAGGGAAAAGTTGGAGAGGGAGTGAGATCCCTCGGCAATACTCTTTAGATTGTGCAACGTCTAATCAGGTAATTCGTGTTCTAGAACCACCTCTACACCTTGAACTAGTGAATTAACCACTCCAGATTTTCATTACCTCATGTGAAAAATGAAAGTAATAACACTTGGCCTATCTACATCTAAGATTTATTAGACACATCAAATTATATCACAGAAGCAGAATTACTTTGCAGTTGAAAAGTTTTTTCGTGGGGTGCCTCGGTGGCTCAGATGATTGAGTGACTGCCTTCAGCTCAGGTCATGATCCCAGAGACCCGGGATCCAGTCCCACATCGGGCTCCCTGCTCCGCGGGAAGCCTGCTTCTCCCTCTCTCACTCTCCCTGCTTGTGTTCCCTCTCTGGCTGTGTTTCTCTCTGTCAAATAAATAAAATCTTAAAAAAAAAAAAAAAGAAAAGTTTTTTCGTAGTGTGTTATGAAATACAACCCACTAGACTAGGGATCCAAAAACCAAATGCCTACAGGAGGCCAGGAATGTCACCCAAATGACTACATTATTTAAGATGTAAGGTGATGAAGAGGAACCAGCATTTGACTATAATGTTGGGGAAGCAATACAAAACTGTAGAGACGCTGGGAACTAGAGATGGCGAGTTCATGCCCAGTGAGAGGGAGCAGCTTCTCCTCAGATCTGAGCCACTTTGTGCCATGGAGAAACACAGGCCATCTTACCAGATCCTCTGGTATTTCAAGGAAGCCGGAATTCCTTATTTTTATGTGAAATCTTCTAGTTTTCCAATATTGACAACTGATCTAAATATCAAACACAATATAGATCAACAGTGTGTGATTTCAACTAATTATGAGGCTAGATTCAGGCCCCAGGACATTATTTCATAATCCTGCACTAGGCTATAAACAACTTGAACGCAGAGACCTTGACTTTTATCTCTGCAGTCTTAATATTTGACACAATGCCTGGTGCTTAAAAATGCAAATGGTGCTTAAAACATGCCGGGAAAAGGACAAACACACCCTGCTAAATGGAAAGACTGTTTCTATACCTGAAGACTAGTCAGACAACTCAAGACTGCCTCTGCATAAAGGTTTTTTATATATGTAAACTTAATTGTAACAATCCTTCCTTTTATTTTTCCCAACCAGTCCAAATAGAGTAGAGGAAAAAAGTAGAAGCCGAAGAAATAGATGTGAAATAAAAGATGTGAACAAAGAGTTAAGTAAATAAATCACAAGATATTTGGTTATTGCTGGTGCTTTGTCGACACTGCTGTAAGGAGATTAGGTTGATCTGATTGAAGGGGGTCGATTTAGTTCACTAAAGTAGGTGAGAAGAGGAGCAGCACGTTACTTAGGGGATGTGGGTGTCTGTTGTGGGGACAGCTGCTACTCAGAGGAGACTTCCTGAGGGTGTGTTGCTATTAAATTCAACAAGTGATTTAACTCCATATATATGTATGGAATATTTACTATAGAATACATCAGTAAGCAAAACAAAGGCCTCTAGCCCTCGTGGAACTTATAATTTGCTGGGGGGAGACAGACAATAGACATAAGTAATTAGAAAATTATATAGTATTAGATGGTATGATGGTCAATTTGATGTACCACTTGGTTAGGCTATAGCCCTTAGTTATTCAATCAAACACTGAGCTAGGTGTTGATGTGAAGGTTATCCTGGATAAGCTGGGTAGGCCTGATTTGATGAGTTGAATGACCTTAGGCACAGAACTGAGGTTTCTCTACCAAATGAGAAATTCTGCTGATGGACTGCAACTTTAACTCATGTTGGCAAGTTCTAGCCTGCCCTTCCTGACAGCCTGTGCTGTGAATTTGGAGCTTGCCCAGCTAGCCCCCAAGTTGCATAAACCAGTTTCTCATACTACATAAGCAATCATTTGTCTTTGCACGAAACTGTTGCTACATAACAAACCACCCCCAAATTTAATGATCCCATCACCATTTGCCCAAGATTCTGTGCATTAGCAACTTGGATTTAGCTGGGGGAGTTCATCTCTGCTCCATGCCTCGTCAGCTGGAATCACTCATGTGTTTGCAATCATTTGGCAAGTCAGGCAGGTTGGCTAATGCCAAATGGCCTCATTCATAGGTCTAACAGTTGACTGAGGGGTTGGGTCTGCTGGGACACCTCTTTCACCACCAGCAGACTAGCTCAAGCTTCTTCAGGTCATGGCTGGTTTCAAAAAAGGAGCAATGAGACAGTGCGAAAACTGACAGTCCAATCACATATCAAGCTTTGGCTTCTGCCATTGGCCAAAGTAGGCCATGTGGCCAAGCCCAAAATCAATGTGAGAGGAGACGTCACAAGAGCACAAGAGCCTGGGTTTAGAGACACATGATATATTGGGTTTTGCCGTTACTTCAACAATCCACCACAGCCTTTATAAAAACACTCTGCGGTAGGTACTGTTAATGTCCTGTGTTTTAGATGAGGAAACTGAAGCCCAACAAGTTGTTAAATAACCCTGGGACATCTGGAAGGCTCAGTGGTTTGAATGTCTGACTCTTGGTTTTGGCTCAGGTCATGATCTCAGGGTCCTGGGATCCAGCCCTGCATGGGGGCTCCCTGCTCAGCAGAAAGTTTCCTTGAGATTCTCTACCTCTGCCCTTCCCCCACTGGCATGCTCTCTCTCTCTCTCTCTCTCTCTCTCTCTCTCTCTCTTGCTCTTTCACTCTCTCAAAATAAATGAATAAATAATTTCTTTTTTTTTAAAGATTTTATTTATTTATTTGACAGAGAGAGAGATCACAAGTAGGCAGAGAGGCAGGCAGAGAGGGGGAAGCAGGCTCCCTGAGCAGAGAGCTGAGCAGAGAGCCCGACGTGGGCCTCGATCCCAGGACCCTGAGATCATGATCTGAGCTGAAGACGGAAGCTTTAACCCACTGAGCCACCCAGGCGCAGGAATAAATAATTTCTTTAAAAATGTATTACGTAACCCATACCTACTATGAGGCAAGGCTAAGATCTGAGCCAAGTCTGACTTCAGGAACTGTGCCCTTAACCACTAAGCTCTACATGAGAAACAGCCATGGGAGAGAGACCACAGGGGTGAATAGAGGCAGATGTGATGGGTCTCGAACACTGTTAAGGTTCATCCTCTAGGTCCATGCAGACCGTAAGGACAGGTATAGGCAACAGCAGATTGAGGACTTGTGGGTTGGGATTCCTGAAAAAAAGAAGAGAGAAAATCTTTAACCAAGAAATGGAGCCAAAGTCCCAAGCTGGGAGTAGAATGAACCCTGGACCAAACCACAGAAGGCTGGAGAGAGTAAGAATAGATATCGGCATCTAGAAATCAACCCCGAAGAAGGTCAAGAGAACGGAGTGAAAACAGAGTGTTCCCCATGTTGCCGCAGACAAACCAGAAGTTAATTTTACATCCCGAGGGTGAAGTACCCCTAAAAAATGAGATCTTCTTTTGGAACAGTTTATCTGGAGTCATGCTCACCATAGCAGAAATAAATTCAGTCTTACTCCTTTTTCGAGAGGGTGCGGGTGTATGTAAAAACAGGGACTAGTGGATGTGCTGAAATTACAGTGAGCAGCTTTGAGCAGCCTCTGAGTGTATTTATAGATATCAAGCACACGAAGCACGCCCACATCATACACCCTCTCCCCAGGAATCCAGGATGTATGAAGAATAATACAAGGTGTACATTTGGCAGTCTATTCCCCACAGGGCTGTGCTGGGTGTTGTAATTAAAAAAAAAAAATCCTTTGTCTTACCTGATGCATGTTTTATCAAAACTGTAAAATGAATGATTGGAAAACTTGTAGACAGAATCATCTCGAATGCACAAATCATTCTTCTTTTCCAACATGGGCACCGACATAATCTGTCTGCATCTTTTAAGATCAAGACATATCGGTTGTGACCTGAGGTGAATGGATGAATGATAAGAGGGCAAAGGTTGGAACTTTTCCTTTTTACTTGGCTCAGTTCTCTACCATCACTTTTAACAACAACAAAAAAAACTGCTTTTATGGTCAAGAAAACCTTATTAAAAAAAAAACAACAACAACAATAGAATCTCCAAGCAGAACCGTCTGCTGTCTCTAGTGTGAAACACTGAGAGAACTATCGGAGAATAGGAGGTACGCGTACCTGAGTCAGAGACATACTCCCCCAATCCTCCATGCCCCAAAGATCTGGGAATGAAATCGTTAAACTCTAGGACCAAATTCCAACCACTACCAGTCTCTTGGCATGAAAAATAGGGACCTTTTGATTTGTTATCTTCAGATGCAATGGAGACACACATTGTTTATCAGAGAAGACACCACTTTTTCACTCACCAGAAAAAAAAGAAAGAAAGAAATATCAGTGAGACCCAGGCTTAGAACAGACAGTACAAAAGACTGAGGGCATCTGCTCTCTTGTCATCAATTTAGTGAGGTGCAAAGAACAGAAAAGATTGGCAGAGACTCAGAAATGCTTCATATGAGAGAGAACACAGACACGTGCTTGCTTGTTCTATACCAAGGATGTCTCAACATTTTTAATGAAACAAACATTAATTGAGCACCTACTCTCTGCTGCCAAGGACTATGGAGAGTTCATAAATGTATAAAACACAGCTTTGACCTCAAGGAGGTGATAATTTAACCATCCATGTTGCTCTCTAGAACTTTATAGCAACTACAACATGTTTTCCCTATTTCTTGGAACTGGATCTGCTTCTTTGTTTTATCTCATTTTGGTCTCTTACTGATTCCTACCACTAGTTTCTCCATATATTCAATGGCTGGTGGACTTTATTTTTTAATTCGAGTCTCTCACATCTGATTTCCTGGGAGAAGAAACGACAGATTAACAATATGTTATCTGTTGGGATGTTTTCAAGTGACTCACTCCTCAGGGTTCCTAACTCACAAGAGCTCAGTGACAGGAGAAAACATCTCTTTCTCCAAGCTGTTAATTTAAGCCATCTTCTCTTTTAACAGAATTTCATAATGAGTTCTCTCTTGGCATAATAATAATAATAGCAAAAGTTATAAATCCACTGTTTTAGACTTTTACATTATCAGTGACTTCCCTGTCTGGCTGTGTGACACCTGGCAATCTCACACTCCCTGGTTTCAGTTGTACCTGTTGTTACCTGATTAACTGTCCCAGGAGAAAGCAGAGGAAAGCTGAAACCGTCTGGCTTCCAGCTACCGCAGGTCCCTAGAATTAATTTTGCTTGCTTGCTTGCTTTCTTCTTTTTTTGAATCATAGCATGAAGCTCATAGAATGCTCTGAGGAGAAACCTTAAATAATCTAGTGCCTAAATTCATAGGAACAGGGAGAAACAAAACAAGTAGAATTTATGAAGTTCCTTTACTGAAAAGAAGGAAAAAAGGGATGAGGCCAGGGCTCATTTCACCTTTTTTTTTTTTTTTTTTTTTTTTTTTTTTTCCTGTTCCCTCTGGTGAGAGAACAGTCCATATAAAACATCCTTCCTAGCCTATCGGTGGTGTCCTTCTGGTAAATCTCCCTCTCCTCAAGCTCACTCAGGCCTTTGCTGAGAAGTAGCCCAGGACAGGAAAGGATGGTGAGCCAGGACAAACAAAAGAAAACCACACAAAACTGTTGTTTTTTAACATTGAGCTAGAGTTGAGGAACCTGTAGAAGTTGAGAAGTAAGAGAGCCCGTATTTTGTTTTATTTTATTTATTTTTCTAGTGTGAGAAAGAGAGCGTGGGGGTCGTGGGGAGGCACAGAGGGAGAAGGCAAGAGATGTTCTTAAGCAGGCTCCACACCCAGCACATAGCCCCACACAGGGTTTGATCTAAGGACCCTGAGATTATGATCAGAGGCGAAAACAAGAGTCAGGCGCTTAATTGACTGAACCACTCAGGTATCCAGAAAGAGCCCATTTTTAGTTAAGTAAACAAGGAAGAGATAATAGAGGGTGTAGCTTGAAGGTGAGTAGGACTTCCAGGGCAGAGATGATGGATGGGGAAAGACAACTACCTGCTTCTGCCATAATATTGAGTTCGTCACTCCACCTCCCTGAGAGCCAATAGCTTCCTCTCTGGAACATAGATTTGAGGATCTGGAAAGTTTCCTTCCAGTTCATCTCTTATTCTAGCATGTGATTCATAATAATATTGCTTGCATCTTGATGAAGATCTTTCCCACTCATCTTCTCTTTTATGTTAACTTTTGTCTTTCTCCATTTCCTTCCATTTATCCTCTTTAAGTTAATAAGGAAACAATCATAGCTTATATAAACAAGTGTATTAGCCATTGCCATAATTATGCTGCATGTAAACCACCCCACAGTTCAGTGGCCTTTGACATTAATTTGCACACTTCTCGGTCTCTGGAGTAGCTGCTTTAGCCTGGAGCTTTCTGGACAGTTCCACTTTACCTTCCAACATTAGTAGGCTCTAGTTTATACTCATTATCACTTCCAGATAAAGTTTTGTAGTCTTACCTTTGCTGCACTGTCTACCAACACATTGCATATATGGGAAAAGATGCAGATAAGTATTCATTAGCAGTCAACAAAAACCTGCAAAATTTCCTAGAATCTTGTTTAATGTTGAACTGAATGTTCTGGAAATAGCTAAGATCAGACTAGAAGGAACTGCCGTCTGGACTGTTTTCCACAATTACCATTCTTGTGCTTTAAAAGTAATGAGGAGGATTCTAGTAATATCTCACTCAATAAATCTAGTACTTAAGAAGATGAGATAGTTCAGGGCGCGTAGGTGGCTCAGCTGGTTAAGGGTCTGACTCTCAGTTTCAGCTGGGTCATCATCTCAAACGGTTGTGGGATTGAGCCCCATGTCAGGCTTGACATGGAGTCTGCACTTGACATGGAGTCTGCTTCAGATTCTCTCTGCCTCTTCTTCCCACTCTCTCTTTCAAATAAAAAAAAGAAAATCTTTTTTAAAAAAAGATGAGGTAGTTCTAGTGAGGCAAGATCACAACTTTTGTACTTTTTCTGAAAAAAAAAATGGTTGGTAAGTAAATTATTAATGAAAAACAATCTAGAGGGAACCATTAGCCATGCTCAGAAAGTCCTCTCAAGCATTCTTGAAGTTCCGTGGCAATGGATATGTGCATATGAATGATGAACAAATTAAAAATGATTTTTATCTGTTTGTTAAAACAGGTTCAAAAGAAGCTCTCCTTGGAAGTTTTGTGGGAATTAGGCCACATTCCAGGAGAGCTTTAAAATACAAACCTGTAGATTTCAAAAAGAACTTCATAAATCAGACTTTAATTCACCTGAGTCTTTCAAATAATTTGGCTGAATTAGAATTTTTCCCATATTAAGCAATTTACCCACCTACGGATGACTCTTAACAAAGCATTTTAGGAGGGATAGCAAATGGAGAATTACTTTGGATATTTTAAGCCAAATCAGTGAGCCTAGATGAAACTCATTGCATCCTGACCCAACTGTAATACCACAACAGACTGAAGAGAAAGGTCATAGGAAACACAAAAAAATGTATTACTCTCTAGAACTGACTCTGCTTCTATCTTAAAATAAGTCTTCTTCCATGGAATACAGGTGGAATGTCCCTGTTTGTTCCCTAGGGAATGCATTTCTCTAACAGTTCAGTGTAATTATTGTGCAGTAAATGGTAAAAGTAGGAAAATGTGCATGTTTGCTATGCTTTTGATTATTATTTGTAATTTCAGTTTCTGGCAGTAATAGAAGTAATAGACTTGTTACCTTAAAGTGTTTAATCCCTGTGCATTGTAGTAAACAGCATTTTTAAAAAAGATTTTTTTTACTTATTTGACAAATAGATCACAAGTAGACAGAGAGGCAGGCAGAGAGAGAGGAAGAAGCAGGCTCTCTCCTGAGAGACCCTGAGATCATGGCCTGAGCCGAAAGCAGAGACTTTAACCCACTGAGCCACCCAGGCACCTGTAAACAGCATTTTTAAATACTGTACATCCAATTTTACGATGATTTATTGTTAGTGATCCTGCGCTTCCCTATAAACTTAAAAATTAAATAAATTTTCCTTAATTTTCTCTTTCTGCCTTTTTCTCAAGTGTGTTCATGCATGCTCGCTCTTGTTCTCTCTCTCTCTCTCTCTCTCTCTCTCTCTCTCTCTCTCTCTCTCTCTCCCTCCCTCCCATCCTCCCTCACTTCCCCTTTCTTACTACCAAATCCTCCCCTCTTTATTTTCTCAATCATTTTTGGACCTAATCAAATACTTGCACCTTTTGGAATTGACTTTTGGCAAGGGTTAATTTTATCTGTTTCATTTCAGAAATGCAGTACCAAAGATTTTGACCGAACTCAGCCTTTTTTTAAACTAATCAAGCCACAGATTTAAGCCTTCCAAATTCACAGCTTGCTCATGAACTAGACAAGCATGGGATGGGGGAGGAAACTGGAACATTCGGTACTGCATGATCCTCCTCATCCCTCTGTCACCTCTTTTGCCAAGAAAATTTTCTTAAGCTCCAAGCTAAATGACCAGCTCTTTTTAGTCCTCTTTCCCTCACAAGAGTTCAGTACTTATCAGTGCTTCTCAAGCTTTTTTGACCTATGCACTTAATTTTTTCTAGTTTTATTACAAAATCAGTGTTTCTGCCAAAATTATAATACTGAATTCTTTTCCACTCACATACGGTGGAGATTCTCACATATCCCTGAGTAGGAGTAGAGGGGCTGGGGTTGACCCTGTTCTCTCCCTCTTTAAGAATCACTACTCCAACTGGACTGCTCCTGGGAGCTTGGTTAGTAAATCTGCCAAAGCTGAAAAAGGAACTCTAAAGAGTAAGTCATTATTATAGATATTCCAAATTGCATTAAACTAAAAGTTAAGGCTATAAACAATTAATGAATTGGTTCCTGGGGGAAATATTCAGGTTTCTATGAGATTCTACTGTTAGTACTAGAACCTTGCACTGACTTCAGAGATTTTGCAGCCAATAAAGACTAGCAGCCCTTGATTATCTTTGTTTTGCTGAATAGAATTTAGAGAGCTATTTGATTAATCTAAATGAGTTTTCCATTTTCAATCCCTTTTCCAAAATATGTAATTCTACTTTTCAGTTTTTATACTGAATTGGATTATGCACATTCCTTTAAAAAAATTGAGATCAAGGGCGCCTGGGTGGCTCAGTTGGTGGAGACCGGGGATCGAGTCCCACATCGGGCTCCCTGCTTGGCGGGAAGCCTGCTTCTCACTCTCTCACTCCCCCTGCTTTGTTCCCTCTTTCACTGTTTCTCTCTGCAAATAAATAAAATCTTTAAAAAAAAAAAATTGAGATCAAGAAGCTAGTGATTAACGAATATATAAAGCTGAACAACACAAGAACAATGTGGTAAGCTTGTCTTCTTTCTGTTAGCATTTCTCTGAACTTGGGAACTTTGGTTACTAAAACTGAAGGCTTGGGGTGTTTTGTTTGTTTACTTTCTTTAGCAAGGCACTAAGGTAGAATTTATCTATGAATGTGAAAAATTAAAAATATTTAAATTTACATATGCTTTCTTTTACTCTTTTTAGTTATCAACATGCAATAAGCACATCCATAGCATATTTTCTCTTTTCCTAAAAAATGGTTTATCAATACTATCTCATTAACCCTTACTGCCCCCCTGTGGTACAAGGCAATGTTCTCTTTCTCTGTTTCTTTAAATTGGGCCGACCAAATCTTCTAGAAATAAAGACGTTTGTCCAAACTAAACATTGTACCACTACTAAAACTGGAAATAGAATTCAAGGCAGCAGGGTCTAAAATTTCTCAATCAACTGGCAGTAGAATATAAAATTTGACTCAATATATACAGTGTAAGGAAGCTTATTCAAGGCAATAAGCCTATTTAGGGGGAGCTTATTGGTATCACTGAAAAAACAAAACTCTAGATAGATATATGTGAAAATTTGCAACAAATATAAAGCCCATTCTGTTCTATTGATCTCTATGTCTATTTTTGTAGAAGTAGCTTACTGTTTTGATCACTACAGCTTTGTAACATAACTTGAAGTCCAGAATTGTGTTGCCTTAAGCTTTGCTTTTCTTTTTTAGGATTGCTTTGGCTCTTTGGGGCCTTTTGTGGTTCCATTCAAATTTTTAGGATTGTTTGTTCTAGTTCTGACAAAAATGCTGTCGGTGTTTTGATAGGACCCAGAAATGAACACACAGATCAATAAATAGAATAGCAAATCCAGAAATAAACTCACAACTATATAGTCAATTAATCTTCAACAAAGTAGGAAAGAATATCCAGTGGAAAAAGACAGTCTCTTCAAGAAGTGTGTGAGGAAAACTGGACAACAACATGCAGAAGAATGAAACTGGAGCACTTTCTTATACTATGCAAAAATTAATCTCAAAATCAATTAGAGGGGCACCTGGGTGGCTCAGTTGGTTAAGTGACTGCCTTCGGCTCGGGTCATGATCCCGGAGACCCGGGATTGAGTCCCACATCGGGCTCCCTGCTCGGCGGGAAGCCTGCTTCTCCTCTCTCTCACTCCCCCTGCTTGTATTCCCTCTCTGGCTGTGTTTCTCTCTGTCAAATAAATAAAAAAAAATCTTTAAAAAAATCAATTAGAGATCTTAATGTGAGAGCTGAAACCATAAAAATCCTAGAAGAGAACATGGGCAGTAAATTCTTTGATATTGGAGTAGCAACTTCTTTCTAGATATGTCTCCTGAGACAAGGGAAACAAAAGCAAAAATAAACTATTGGGATTTCATAAAAATAAAAAGCTTCTGCACAGTGAAGGAAACAATCAACAAAACTAAAAGGCAGCCCATGGAATGGAAGAAGATATTTGCCAATAACATATCTGATAAAAGGTCAGCCTCCAAAATGTGTAAAGAACTTATAAACTCAACACCCCCAAAACCCCAAATAATTCAATTAAAAAGTGGGCAGAAGACACGAACAGACATTTCTTCAAAGAAGACATCCAGATGGCCAACAGACACATGAAAAGATGCTCAAAATCACTGATCATCAGGGAAATGCAAATCAAAACTACAATGAGATATCATCTCATACCTATCAGAATGGCTAAAATCAACAGGTGTTGTCAAGGATGCGGGCAAAGGGGAACTCTCTTGTACTATTGGTGGGAATGCAAACTGGTGCAGCCACTCTAGAAAACAGTATGGAGGTTAAGAGTTAAAAACAGAACTATCCTATTATCTAGCAACTGCACTGCTAACTATTTACCCAAAGAATACAAAAACACGAATTCAAAGGGATACATGCACCTCTATGTTTATAGTGACATTGTGTACAATAGCCAAATTATGGAAACAACCCGTGTCCATCAATTGATGAACGAATAAAGAAGATGTGGTATATACACAGTGGAGTAGCCATAAAAAAGATCTAAATCTTACCATTTGCAGTGACATAGATGAAGCTAGAGAGTACTGTGCTAAGCAAAATAGGTCAGTCACAGAAGGACAAATCCCATGTGATTTCACTCATATGTGGAACTTAAGAAACAAAGCAAATGAGCAAAAGGGGAAAAAAGAGAGAGAGACAAACCAAGAAACAGACTCTTAGAGAACAAACTGATGGTTCCCAGAGGGGAGGTGGGTGGGAATTAAGGATTGCAATTGTTGTGGTGAGAACCAGGTGTTGTTTGGAATTGATGAATCACTATACTGCACACCTGAAACTAATATTACACTGTGTGTTAACTATACCTAAATTAAAACAAAAACTTAAAAAGAAGAACTATAAAGCCCACATTTGTTGCTTTCAATATTATGAAGATCTTGCCTAATAGTAGCTGGTGTTCAGAAATGCTCAGGTCAGGGAAGGGAAGACTAAATCCATTCCTAAATCCACTCTATTCCCTGGAAACACAATACCCTCTTGAATATATTTGATAGTTCAATTACCAATCCTTTATTTGCCAGAAATAGGTTTCTGACAATGATGTGCAATATATGTGCCTTGCCCTGATGCTATTTTTTGGCCTCTGACTGCAAATATTTCCTTCATGAGAGTCAATAGTGCTATACAGTGACACTTTTCATACCCTTGTGATATGTTATTCTTACAGATTTCACCACAAAAATATGTGCAAACTCAAGAGCTTTTAAGTTTCTGAATAATGAACATCACTTTTGAGTGTAAGTGTAATATTTGGGTGGTCGGATATTTTAAAGGGGTACATGGATACAATGTGAACTCTTCGAAGCCACATTATTGCTTATGGAACTAGCCTACTTCATAGGTACCACCTTGTTTCTAGTGTACTAAATACCTCTCCGTATCTCCTCTACTCAGTGAGCTTTTTTTTTTCCTTTAGGACTGAGGGTGTTTTAGGGGAGAAATGTCCTTGACATGATCACTTCTCCCATATCTGTGCCAGCCTGCTAACACATCCTGAAAGGAACTACATTTAGGGTCATTTTTTTTTTTTAAAGATTTTATTTATTTATTTGAGAGAGAGAAATACAGCCAGAGAGGGAAGACAAGCGGGGGGGGGGGGGGGGGAGGAGTGAGAGAGGGAGAAGCAGGCTTCCCACCGAGCAGGGAGCCTGATGGAGGACTTGATCCAGGGACTGCAGGATCATGACCTGAGCTGAAGGCAGATGCTTAATGACTGAGCCACCCAGGCACCCGGGAGAGGAGAATCTTAAGCAGAATCTGTGCTAAGCGTGGAGCCTGCTGCAGGGGTTTGATCTCTCATTGCATGAGATCATGACCTGAGCTGAAACCAGGAGTTAGATGCTCAACTGACGGAGCCACCCGGGTAGAGAGGGGCAATTTTTAAAAGAAGCTTGCTGATTTTAGAATATGATACATTCTCACTATGAAAAAATCCTACATGACAGAAAAGTATAAAGAAGAAAGTAAAAATGTACTTAAAATTGCATCAGCAGAGAAAACATCTGACAGTGTGGTGAACATCCTCCAGAACTTTCTCTATGGATTTCTACACATTTGTAGATTAATGCAATGTTACATAAATGAAATCACACACTATATGCACTCTTCTGAGTCAATCTTTTTCCGGTCATCATTTGTCCCTGAGATCCTTCCATATCCATCAATAAAGAATGGCACTCTTGTTTTACAGGTTGCAGTGTATTCTTTTTTTTTTTTTTTTCATTTTTAACCAAAAAAGGATACTTATTGAACAGTTACCCACCACTGGATGTGACTTAGGCAGGCCCCATAGAGGGCCTCCACCTTCCTGATTTAGTTTCATCCCTTGAGAGCATCATTGTAATCACAGTCAAGGCCTCCAGGAAGGAAGTTCACCACTTTGACCTTGTTTCTGTCCATGTCCTTCATCAGTTTTGCAATCTCAGCCTCCTGAAGCATCAGGCCAAAGGTGCGCTCTTTCTGGCTGAGCTCCATCACTTCTTTCTAGCCCAAGGTTTTCTTTCCTTTTTTTTTTTTTTAAGATTTTATTTACTTATTTGACAGAGAGAGAGAGATCACAAGTAGGCAGGGAGGCAGGCAGAGAGAGAGGAGGAAGCAGGCTCCCCGCTGAGCAGAGAGCCTGATACTTTGGCCTCGATCCCAGGACCCTGAGATCATGACCTGAGCTGAAGGCAGAAGTTTTAACCCATTGAGTGACCCAGGCACCCAAGCCCAGGGTTTTCTTATAGCCAGCCCTGCCTAATACTGGCATAAGATACCACAAGGAGGGGTGCCTGGGTGGCTCAGTTGGTTGGACGACTGCCTTCGGCTCAGGTCATGATCCTGGAGACCCGGGATCGAGTCCCACATCGGGCTCCCTGCTCACCGGGAAGCCTGCTTCTCCCTCTCTCGCTCCCCCTGCTTGTGTTCCCTCTCTGACTGTGTTTCTCTCTGTCAAATAAATAAAATCTTTAAAAAAAAAAAAAAGATACCACAAGGAGACCAATGGCCTTGTGGGGGGGAGGGGCATGCCTTAGTTGGACCCTAGGCTCAGAGCATGACAGGGAGAGTGTGGAGAGACCACCGGGGTAGTGGCGAGCATGTCTTTTAGCCTACAAGCTGCAGGGTATTCTACTGAATCCATGTGTCATCTTGACACAACTTATCTAGCCTGTTTCTGAATTTCTACCATTATAAACAGAGCCACACGAGTATCCTATGGTTACATCTATTCTCACTTACTCATTTATTTCTTTTGGATAAATTCCTATATGTGGAATTCCTATATGTGGGGTTTGGGGTCATTTCTATGCATATTGCCAAATTATCCTCGAGAAATATTGTACCAATTTATATTCCATCAATAGGACATGAAAGTATGCATTTCCTGAAACCATATCGAATTCTAAATGTTATTAACATTTTTAATATTTGTTGAGGACCAAAAAATGGTTTTTCATTGATATTTTTCTAGCTAGTATTTGATTCCTAATAAGATTAAACATCTCCTATGCTTATTGGTTATTTGAATTCCTTCTTTTTTTTGATTCCTTCTTTTTATATATTTCCTGATCATATTCTTTTGTCATCTTTCTTTTGGTTTCCCCATATACATACACACATTTTTCTTAATTTTTAGTACTTTGTTATACATCATGTTCTGAAACATTTTCATAATTTGTCATCTGTCTCTCTCCCTTCCTTACAAAATTCATTGTTTTGTTTGGTTCTCTGCAACACAGAAGTTTAAAGAGTCAAAGTTATCTATCTTACCCTTTTTGGTTTCTGAATTTTTGTGGCCTAGTTTTAAAAAGTCTGCCATATCTCAAAGGCAAATATATTTACCCATTTTTTTCTCTCTAGTGTTTCTTAATCATTTATCACACTTATATGTGTGACCCATCTAGAAGGTATTTGCCATGTAAGGACTTAAAAATCTTGATCTGTTTTTCCACATACCCCCCCATGGATGACTATTGTCTGAAACCCTTACCAAGTGACCTTTTCTTGCCACTAATTTGAAATGCTACCTTTATCTATAAATATATATTCACCTAGCATAGTGATCAACATTGTATTTAGAATTAAACAGATCTCAATAAAGTTTGATCATTTTTTTCATATAGCATTACTTGTTAAGGTTTTCTTGTGTAATTTAAACCTTTGTTACTATTGGGGTGCCTGGGTGGCTTAGTCATTAAGCATCTGTCTTTGGCTCGGGTCATGGTCCCGGTGTCCTGGGATTGAGTCCCACATCAAGCTCCCTGCTCTGCGAGAAGCCTGCTTCTCTCTTTCTCACTCCCCCTGTTTGTGTTCCCTCTCTGGCTGTGTTTTTCTCTCTGTCAAATAAACAGAATGTAGAAGTATATTAAAAGACAGATACTCGGGGTGCCTGGGTGGCTCAGTTGGTTAAGAGACTGCCTTCGGCTCAGGTCATGATCCCGGAGACCCGGGATCGAGTCCCACATCCGGCTCCCTGCTCGGCGGGAAGCCTGCTTCTCCCTCTCTCACTCTCCCTACTTGTGTTCCCTCTCTGGCTGTGTTTCTCTCTGTCAAATTAAAAAAAAAAAAAAAAAAAGACAGATACTCTATGACCAAGTGGGATTTATTTCAGAAATTCAAATGAGCTTTGTTGTTTTAAAAAACTATTAATATATTTCACCATGTTAATAAGTCAAAGGAGAGAAACTGTATGATCATCTTGACTGAGGCCAAAAATGTATTTAATAAAATGTAATATACATTTCCAATGAAAACACTCAAAAAGTAGAATTAGATGAGTATTTCCTTTATTCATTAATGTTTGGAGTAAAATAGAGGTGCCACTAGTATATCAAAACAAAGAAACCAATAAGAACTGGAATGGAAGCAGAAAAATTGTCATTTTTGGAGGTTATTTTAAATTATATGTACAAAATTAATAGTTGGCTTATATACAAAAACCCCTAGTCATAAAATATAGTGGGAGGCAACACATCAATTTCAATAGCAACAAAAATTTAAAGATTATTTATTTATTTATTTGACAGAGAGACATTTTAAAAATATATTTATTTATTTACTTAATTGTCAGAGAAAGAGAGAAAGCACACACAATCGGAGAGCAGCAGGCAGAGGGAGGAGCAGGTTCCCAACTGCACAAGGAGCCCAATGTGGGACTCTATCCCAGGATGCTGAGACATGGCCTGAGCCGAAGGCAGGTGCTTAATAGACTGAGACACCCAGGCATCCCTGTCTTGGAATAAACTTAACAAAGAAGAGAGAGCTGTGCTCTGAAAACTAAAACACTGATGAAAGAAAGTGAAGATGAAACAAACAAATGGGAAGATATTCTGTGTTCATGCACTGGGAAAACAAATGTTGCTAAAATGTCCATACTACCCAAAACAATCTACAGATTTGATACAATCCTTGTCAGAATATCATCAACATTTTTCACAGAACTAGAACAAATAATCCTAAAATTTATGTGGAACCACAAAATACCTAGAATAGCTAAAGTAATCTTGAAAAAGAACAAGACTAGAGATACCATAATTCCAGATTTAAGATGCAGTACAAAGCTGTGGTAATAAAAATATTATGGTACTGGCACATAAAAAGACACATAGATCAATAAAACAGAATAGAGAGCATAGACATAAGCCCATGATTGTATAGTCAATTAATCTTAGACAAAGGAGGCAAGAATATGCACTGGGAAAAAGTCTCTTCAGTAAACACTGTTGGGAAAACTGGAAAGCAACATGCGAAAGAATGAACCTGGACCGATTTCTCCACAGCAAAGAAAATAATCAACAAAACAAAAGACAACATACTGAATAGGAGATGATATCGGCAAACAATATATTCGATAAGGGGTTAGCATCCAAAATATATAGGGAACTTATACAACTCAAGACCAAAAAACCCCCCAAAAATTAAATTAAAAATGGGAAGAAGACATGAACAGATATTTCTCCAAAGAAGACATTCAGATGGCCAACAGACACCTGAAAAGTTGTTCAAAAACACTCATCATCAGGGAAAGGCAAATCAAAACCACACTGCAATATCATCTCATACCTGTCGGTGTATAAAATCAACAACACAAGAAACAACATGTATTGGTGAAGATATGGAAAAAAAGGAAACTTCTTGCACTATTGGTGGGAATGCAACCTGGTGTAGCTATCCATAAAAACAGTATGGCTTTTCCTTAACAAATTAAAAATATATTACTATATGAGACAGTAATTTCACTACTGAGTATTTACTCAAAGAATAGGAAAACAGTCATTGGAAAAGATATATGCACCCCTATGTTTATAACAGCATTATTTACAATAGCCAAGATATAGATGCAGTCCAAGTGTCCATTGATAGATGAATGGATAGAGAAGAGATGATATATATATATATATTATACCCTCTAGATCCATTGATTTGTCTCAGATGGCAAGATTTCATTCTTTTGAAAGAATGAAAGGTCTTAGCCATAAAAAGAGTGACATCTTGCCATTTCCAACAACATAGATGGATCTAAATAGTATAATCCTAAGTGAAATAAGCCAGAGAAAGACAAATACCATATAATTTTATTCCTCTGAGAAAATTAAGAACCAAAACAAATGAACAAATGATCAAAGAAAAAAGAGATAAAGAAACAAATTTGTAAATGTAGAGAACACATGGCCCACAAAAATGTGTACACAAATGTCCATAACATCATTCATAGTAGCCAAAACCTGGAAACAACCCAAATGACCACCAATTGACAGCGGGATAAACAAAATGTCATATAGCCAGACGGTGGAAAATTATCCAGCAATAAAAAGGAATGAAGTTCTGATACATGCTACAATGTAGATGAAAATCTAAAAACTATTTTGCTAAAGAAATAAGCGAGTCACAAGAGGCCACATATTCTATTTATATGAAATATCCATAATAGGCAAATCCAAAGGTACAGAAAATGAGTTAGTGGTTACCAGGGGCTGGGAGTGGTGGGAAATGTGGAGTGACTACTAATGGGTACAAAGTTTCTTTTTAGGGTGATGAAAATGATCTAAAATTAGGTGGTGGATATAGTTAAACAATTCTATGAATATACTATGTATCACTGAACTATATATTTTAAAAGGCTGAATTTCATTATATGTGAATTTTATTGCAGTAAAGCTGTAATTTTTCTTTTTTAATCATGAGTGATGTCTGGGTGGCTCAGTCAGTTAAGAGTCCAACTCTTGATTTGGGCTTATGTTACAATCTCAGGGTTGTGAGATTGAGACCCACATCTGGCTCTACCCTAGGCATAGATCTTGCTTAAGATTCTCTCTCTTCCTCTCCCTTTTTCCCTCCCCCACTTGAACATGCTCCGTCTCTTTTTCAATTTTATGAGGAAAAAATAGTGAAGACACACATGGGAAGCAATTATTTACTTCTCTATCTTTTTCTCTTTCCAAAGGCTAGCTTAAGAATTGAAAACCTCTGTTAAAAACTGAAGCTTTGCTTCAGAGGAACAAAGGACATACAAATCTCTTGACTAACACAAACTCAGAAATTTATAAAGTTCCCAACAACCAATCATAGGCCTGTACTAGCGAATAAGAGTTTAATTTCCCTTGTGTACAAAATTTTGCTGACAAAGGGCTTTACATTTAAGAGATAGAAATGTAGGGGCACCTGGGTGGCTCGGTTGGATAAGCGACTGCCTTTGGCTCAGGTCATGACCCCAGAAACCCAGGATTGAGCCCCACATCAGGCTCCCTGCTCGGTGGGAAGCCTGTTTCTCCCTCTGTCACTCCCCCTGCTTGTGTTCCCTCTCTAGCTATATTACTCTCTGTCAAATAAATAAATAAAATCTTTAAAAAAAATAAAAGATAGAAATGTAAAATACATTTGCACAAATTCACCTGACTTTCCATGTCTTCAGCTCTTACCACAAAGGTAATGATGAATTTGCTGGGAGGAGGTTGGCAGGTAGATGAGCAGGTAGGAAGGCTCTACAAAGGATAAGAGGAGGGAACAGTTTGGGGGATCCATGATATGTTTGTCAGAGAAGGGTACTCTCACCCATCAACATGTTCTCCGGGCTTTATACCCTTCTTGAGAAAGCTACGATTCCTGTTATCATACCTCAGAACCATCATGACACTCCTGGTCCTAACTGTAAACCCTGAAAGACCAACTACAACAACTCATGCAAGTCACCAAGCAAGACTCAAGTCATCCTTTTGTTGCTGTTGTTGTCTAAAGCGTCGTGTTGCTTCATGTAATCAGTCAGTCAGAGTCTGGGCTAGGGATCTTTCAGGAAAATGTAATCAAGTCTGTGTTTAATGCTTAATTCCCAGTTCAGTAGGGTATGTTAATGAACACTGACTAATGTAGAAATTACAGTACTGTAGGGTGCAGTAGTTCTGATTTCAATTCTCACACAGGAAAAATTCTACCTCCGTGTTTGCCCTCACCTGCAATCACTGTGGTACAGCCATATGTTTTTGAGCAACATAGACTTAATTTTTGAAATGCCATTTTAAAGCATTTTATTATCTAATAGTTGTTAGGACTGGGTATCTTTGTTACGGATATGCTTCAAGAAACAATAACCATGGAAAAATGTCTGTTTTTTTTTAAGCAGTATAGTACATACTGCTAACCTTTCCAGCAGCAGCAGCAGCAGTAGTAGAATAATTATTAGGTAAGGTCCTTTTCCAATATATTTAGAATCTATTATTTAAACAAAAAAAGGGGGATGGGGTTTCTAGTAATCAAACTAATAAAGCGTAGCTGGAGCACTTATTATGATAGCAAATACCCCAGAGGAAGAAAATGTTATGGACTATGTCTTCACGGATGAAGACGTCACTACTTATCCACTGTTAGTGAGCAAATATTTTTAACTTTTCCCACAGCGTTGATGAATTTGTACAGACCTATTACTGCTTTCTTGCCAAGAGTTTCTAAAAAGATAAATATTTGTGTGACAGATATGACAGTTAAGATATATGTCACTAACCAGAAGTGGGTTACATGGACACCCATACATGGAGGAGACTGGCTGGGGGGATCAGGACTATGGTTCAGGTTGGGTCAGCCAACCAACAACGTCAGTTCCACCCTCCTTTCCCTCACACACCTAACCTCACTGAAGTCCGTGAAGCCCAGTGATAGGGACAAGCACAGGCTCATGTTTGATGCTCGTGTAAACGAAGGCTGCCAGGGCGCCTGGGTGGCTCAGTCGGTTAAGCATCTGCCTTTGGCTCAGGTCATGATCTCAGGGACCTGGGATCGAGTTGGCATCAGGCTTCCTGCTCAGGAGGACGGGTCTGCTTCTCCTTCTCTCTCTCTCTCTCTCTTTCTCTGTGTTCTCTCTCTTTCTCTCAAATAAATAAATAAAATCTTTAAAATAAAATAAGACTGCCTATTTCACAAATTACATACTACCAGTTCTACTTACATATCAGTAATCAAGGTATTAAAATAAAGAGAGACATATAGATACAGATTAATGGAACAGAATAGAAAGTCTAGAAATCCACACATATATGTCAAGTGATTATCAAAAGATGTCAAGGCCAATTAATTGAGAAAGAGTATTCTTTTCAACAAACATTGGAATTGGGCTTTCACATGGGGAAGAAAATGAACCATAAACACTATAGGCAAATATTAATTTGAATTAACATAGAAGCCCGCGTTTCTGGAAGAAAACATATACAAAATTTTTGTGATCTTGGGTTAAGCAAGGTCAAAGCACAAACCATAAAAGAAAAAGTGATAAATTGGACCTCATCATATGAAAAATGTTTGATCTTTAAAGAACACAGTTATAAAAAAAAAAGGCAAGACACAAATCTGAGCTTCCTTTCTTTGCTGGTGATCTGAAGAGGTTTTGGAACTAAGGACGTCCTCATGTGCGCAGTCCAAAGAGTAGTCTGACAAAACTTAGTCATATTAAGTACGCGTATAACCTGTGGCCCAGCAGTCTCCCTCCTGAGTGTGTACCCCTAAGACATCCTCACATGGGCACAGAAAGGGGCACGTATAACTCCTTTCATTGCAGCACTAATGGTAGTAGAAGCCAAAATGGTATAAAGCAGAGAAGCAATTACTATTAATTTATATAGAAAACGTTAGCATTCCCAGGCCCCCAAATTAACCTTTTTAAAGCTTCTCTGATATTTTAGGACAATCTTGCTAACAGATGCACAAAATAAATCAAGATAAAGCACAGATGCGCAAAAACATTTCAAAGCTATGGCAGCTTCATGCTGAGATGCTTAGTTCCCAAGGAAGAAGCCTGGCAGGACCACTCTCACTGCTGAGGGCAGTGGTGAGGGGCATGAGCCACAAAACAAACCCTGACCACCACTTTTACTCTTCACCTCTCTCACAAAAGCAAAAATCCCGTTTAGATTTCTTTCAGTTATTTAAACTGGTACTAATGTAGGTCTTTCATAAGAGTGAAGTGGCATAACGTGAACTTTCGAGAAGCAAGGTAGAGCGGGGAGAATGCCTATATCCACTGTAATCTTCAAATTGGAAAGCAATTCATCCTGGTAGATTCTACTTTTTTTTTTTTATTTTACAAAAAAGAAAATGACCACTCTTCACCCATTACGATGGCTATTTTTTTAAAAAGGAAAATAACAAGTATCGATGAAAATGTAGGAGAAATTGGAACCCTTGTGCATTACTGGTGGGAACGTAAAATGTTGCAACTGCTGTGGGAAACAGTTTGGCAGTCCCTCAAAAAGTTAAACATAGAAGTGCTGTGGGGTCAGGGAGAGCAAAAATCAAGAAAGAATTCTTGAGGGATCGTATGGTGCAACTTAGCTTTATTTAAGTAGCACAGGGCCAGGGTAGGATGATCTGTGCTTTTGCTATAGAAGCGGTGATTATATGCTTAGTGCTCAAGGGGAAGGGGACATGCAGTGAGTATTAGATTATGAACTTCTTTTTGCATTTCTACTTGTAAAACTACTCTCACAAAATTTCTCTGGTGTTTATCATTCAGCTGTATATTAAGCATTGATAACCTTTGCAGGCAGTCAGGAGACCCTTTAAGGCAACCAAGGGTGCCTGGCTGGCTCAGTTAGTAAAGCATTCAACTCTTGATCTTGTGAGTTTGAGCCTGCACTGAGTGTAAAAATTACTTAAAATAAAATCTTGCGGTATCCGAGGAGCTCAGTTGGTTAAGCCACTGCCTTCAGCTCAGGTCGTGATCCTGGAGTCCCCGCATCGAGTTCCGCATCAGACTCCCAACTCCACGGGGAGTCTGCTTCTCTCTCTGACCTTCTCCCCTTTCATGTTCTCTCTCACTCACTCTCTCTCTCTCTCAATAAATAAATAAAATATTTTTTTAAATAAAAATAAATAAAAAAATTTTTTAAAAGAAAAGGATGTGACAACCAGCATGTGTTTGATCTTTATCAGAACTATGCAGGGGACGCCTGGGTGGCTCAGTTGGTAGAGCGATTGCCTTCAGCTCAGGTCATGATCCCGGAGACTGGGGATCGAGTCCCACATCGGGCTCCCTGCTCGGTGGGAAGCCTGCTTCTCCCTCTCTCACTCCCCCTGCTTGTGTCCCCTCTCTCACTGTGTTTCTCGCTGACAAATAAATAAAATCTTAAAAAAAAAAAAAAGAACTATGCAGGCTATAGATCAGCCTCCTGGGCTAAAAGTGAACATTTTCCTGCTTCCATCCCCCATCAGAAGTACCATATGACTCAATAATTCTACTCCTAGATATATACCCCAAACAATTGAAAACAGGGAGTCAAACATATACTTGTATACGAGTGTTCATAGTAGTGTTACCTTAAGCAAAAGATGTAAATAACCCAAAAGTCCATATGAATGAATGAACAAAATGTGGTATATATATACAATGGAATATTATTCATCTGTAACAAAACATGAAATTCTGATCCATGCTACAACATGGCTAAGATTTAAAAAACGGTGTTACGTGAAATAAACCAGACATGACTTGTCCAAAAGGACATATCTTATAATTCTACTTAGGTAAGGTCCTTAGAATAGACAAGTTCCTAGAAACAGAGTAGAATAAAGGTTTCTAGAGACTGGGACCAGAAGGGAATAGGGTGTTATTGCTTTAATGGATATAGAGCTTCTGTTTGGGATGATGAAAATGTTCTGGAAATGAGTAGTGGTCATGGTTGCAGAACACTATGAATGCACTTAATACTACTGGATGGCTGAAATGGTAAATTTTATGTTATGTCTATTTTTCCATAATAAAGAGAAAGCACTTGAAAGGGAGGTTCACAGGACTAAGCAACTTTCTTAGGCTACCTCCCTGACAGATGCCAGAACTGGGATCAATGCACAGCCAACTGGCCCCAGAGCAGAAGCTTCTTTTCTTTTTTTTCAGTGTTCCAAAATTCATTGTTATGCACCACGCCCATGCTCCATGCAATGTGCCCTCCTTAATACCCATTACCAGGCTCACCCGTCCCCCCACTCCCCTCCCTTCCAAAACCCTTTGTTCCTCAGAGTCCACAGTCTCTCATGCTTCATTTCCCCCTCTGATTTATCCTAGTTCACATTTCCTTTCCTTCTCTTAATGTAGCCCATGTTACTCCTTATGCTCCACAAGTAAATGAAACCACATGATAATTGACTTTCTCTGTTTGGCTTATTTCACTCAGCATAATCTCCTCCAGTCCCATCCATGTTGCTACAAAGTTGGGTATTCATCCTTTCTGACTGAGGTGTAATATTCCATTGTATATATGGACCATATCTTCTTTATTTTATCCATTCATCTGTTGAAGGGCATCTTGGCTCTTTCCACAGTTTGGCGATTGTGGCCATTGCTACTATGAACATTGGGGTACATATGGCCCTTCTTTTCACTACATCCGTATCTTTGGGGTAAATACCCAGTAGTGCAATTGCAGGGTCATAAGGTAGTTCTATTTTTAACTTTTAAGGAATGTCCACACTGTTTTCCAAAGTGGCTGCACAAACTTGCATTCCCACCAATAGTGTAAGAAGGTTCCCCTTTCTCCACATCCTCTCCAACACTTGCTTTTTCCTGTCCTGTTAATTTTGGCCATTCTAACTGGTGTAAGGTGGTATCCCTCAGTGTGGTTTTGATTTGAATTTTCCTGATGGCTAATGATGACAAACATTTTTTCATGTGTCTGTTAGGCATTTGTGTATCTTCTTTGGAGAAGTGTCTGTTCATGTCTTCTACCCATTTTTTGACGTGATCATCTTTTTTTGGGGTGTTGAGTTTGAGGAATTCTTTATAGATCTTGGATATCAGCCCTTTGTCTATAGTTTCATTTGTGAATATCTTCTCCCATTCCATGGGTTGCCTTTTTATTTTGTTGACTGTTTCCTTTGCTGTGCAGATACTTTTTATTTTGATCAAGTCCCAAAAGTTCATTTTTTCTTTTGTGTCCTTTGTCTTTGGAGACGTGTCTTGAAAGAAATTGCTGTGGTTCATGTTGAAGAGGTTATTGCCTATGTTCTCCTCTAGGACTTTTGATAGATTTCTGCCTTACATTGAGGCCTTTCATCCATTTTGAGTTTACCTTTGTGTATGGTGTAAGAGAACGGTCAAGTTTCACTCTTCTATACGTAGCTGTCCAATTTTCCCAGCAGCATTTATTGAAGAGACTGTCTTTTTTCATAGGATTTTTTTTTTTTATTGAAGAGACTGTCTTTTTTTACTGGATATTTTTTCCTGCTTTGTTGTAGATTATTTGACCATAGAATTGGGTCCATATCTGGACTCTTTGTTCCATTGGTCTATGTATCTGATTTTGTGCCAGTACTACTGTCTTGTGATCACAGCTTTGCAATAATGCTTCTAATCAGGTAACATGATACCCCAGGTTTGTCTTTCTTTTTCAACATTTCCTTAGAAACTCGGGGTCTTTTCTGGTTCCATACAAATTTTAGGAGATTGTTTGTTCTAACGCTTTGAAAAATGCTGGTGGAATTTTGATCAGGATGACATGGAAAGTATAGATTTCTCTGGGCAGTATAGACTGGGTCACAAATCAGGGCTCAACCAATACCAAAAGAGCAGAAGCTTCTTGACCTGCACTGCCCCCTGCCTTCCTTATCCTCCTGTCTTCTCAATATGAGAACCGAAATGAGGCAGAGGGTACTTCTCTGACCTAAGCTGGGAACACACACATCAGGCTACTCAAACTTTTCCAGGCCCTGCACATGTTGGCGCAGAACCATGAAAGTACCAAGGGTATTGATTTGAGGATTGCAAACAAATTTTAGCAAGTAGGTGAATTCACGGATACAGAATCTGTGAAAAATGAGGATCGACTATATTTGCTAAAATATATTTTTAAAAGATTTTATTTATTTATTTGTTGGGGGGAGCACAAGCAAGGGGAGACAGAGGGAGAAGCAGGCTACCTGCTAAGCAAGGAGCCTACTGTGGGACTCGATCCCAGGGTCATGGGATCATGACCAGAGCCAAAGGCAGTTACTCAATGAGCTGAGCCACCCAGGCATCCCCTAAAATGTATTTTTAATCTTGGCCAAGTTTTGGAAGTAATCTCCCAACAAACTGGGAACGGGTTTATATAAGGTGCACAATGTCACTGTGGCTTTACTTAGAGAGACATCTTCAGTGGAAAACAAATCAAGCAGCTGTTTACATTCTTACATACATGTGAGATTCTCTAGGGAAGCTTATTAAAATGCAGATCCTGAACTTTTGTTTTTTGGGAGGTTTTTGATTACTGCTTCAATTTTGTTACTGGTTATTAGTCTATTCATATTGTCTATTTCTTCCTGTTTCAGTCTCAGTAGTTTATAAGTTTCCAGGAAGGCATCCATTTCTTCCATGTTGCTTAATTTTTTGGCATATAGTTGCTGGTAATAATTTCTAATAATTGTTCCTATTTCCTTAGTGTTAGTCACAATCTCTACCCCTTTTTTCATGATTTTATTAATCTGGGTCCTTTCTTTTTTCTTTTGGATAAGTTTGGCCAGTGATTTATCGATATTATTAATTCTTTAAAAGAACTAGGTTCTAGTTTTGTTGATCTGTTCTGCTATTGTTCTGGTTTCTATTTCATTGATCTCTGTTCTAATCTTTGTTATTTCTCTTCTCCTGCTTGTTTCAGTTTTATTTACTGTTCTTTCTCCAGCTCCTTCAGGTATAAGCTTAGCTTGTGCATTTGGGGTTTTTCTAATTTTTTGAGAGAGGCTTGGATGGCAATGTATTTCCCTATTAGGACTACCTTTGCAGTATCCCATAGGTTTTGGACTGATGTGTTCTCATTCTCATTGGCTTCCATGAATTGTTTAACTTCTTTTTAATTTCCTGGTAGACCCATTCATTCTTTAGCAGGATGCTCTTTAACTTCCAACTGTTTGATTTCCTTCCAAATTTTTTCTTGTGATTGAGTTCCAGTTTCAAGGCGTTGTGGTCTGATATCATGCAGGGAATAATCTCAGTCTTTTGGTATTGGCTGAGACATTATTTGTGACCCAGTATGTGATTTTGGAGAAAGTTCCATGTGCACTCAAGAAGAATGAGTATTCTGTTGTTTTAGATTGGAATGTTCTGTAGATATCTACAAAGTCCATCTGGTCCAATGTGTCATTCAAAGCTCTTGTTTCTTTGTTTATCTTCTGTTTAGATGATCTACCCAGTGCTGAGAGTGAGGTATTAAATCTCCTATTAATATATTATTGTCAATCAGATCCTTTATTTTGGTTAACAGTTGGCTTATGTAGTTGGCTGCTCCAATATTGGGGGCAAATAGATATTTACAATTGTTAGATTTTCTTGTTGGATAGACCCTTGAAGAATGTTATAATGTCCCTCTGGATCTCTTATTACAGTCTTTGGTTTAAATTCTAATTTGTTTGAATGAAAATTGCTATCCCTGCTTTCTTTTGAGATCTGTTGGCATAAAAAATGGTTTTCCATTGCCTCACTTTCAGTCTGGATGTATCTTTAGGTTCAAAAGGAGTCTCTTGTAGATAGCATATGAATGGGTCCTGTTTTTGTACCCAATCTGCACCCCTGTGCCATTTCATGGGAGCATTCAGGCCATTCATGTTGAGGGTTACTACTGAAAGATATGTGTTTGTTGCCATCCTATTGTCTGTACAGTCCCTGCTTCTATGGATTATCTCTGTAAATTTATGGACCATATTACTCTTGGGGTCTTTCTTCTTTTACAGAATCCCCTCTTAGTATTTCTTGCAGGGCCAGTTTGGTGGTCACATATCCTTTCAGTTTCTGCCAGTCCTGGAATTTCTTTATCTCTCCACCTATTCTGAATAGCCAAACATGTGGAAGGAGCCAAGATGCCCTTCAACAGAGGAATAAATAAAGAAGATGTGGTCCATATACACAATGGAATATTATTTAGCCATCAGAAAGGATGGATACCCAGCTTTTGCATCAACATGGATGGCACTGGAGGAGATTATGTTAAGTGAAATAAGTCAAACAGAGAAAGTCAGTTATCATATGGTTTCACGTATATGTGGAACACAGGAATAACATGGAGGACGTTAGGAGAAGGAAAGGAAGAATGAAGGGTGGGAAATCAGAGGGGGAGATGAACCATGGGAGACTATGGACTCCAGAAATAAACTGAGGGTTTTAGAGGGGAAGGGGTTGAGATATGGGTTAAACCAGTGATGAGTATTAAAAAGGACATGAAGCACTGGGTGTTATACATAAACAATGAATGAATCATTAAACATTACATCAAAAACTAATTATGTGCTGTATGGTAGCTAATGTAACATAATAAAAAAAAAATGCAGGTTCTGTGCCTCTGAAGAGGTTCAGATGAATTAGGATTGAGCCCCAACACCTGCATTTTAAAAAGCAGGCTCAGATGATTCTAAAAGTTGAAAATAAAATAAAATATATAGCAGTTGTAAATCTGAGCCTACCTCTTGTTCCTGCACTGTAGCCAAAGACCACAAGTAACACACCAGTAAGTCAAACAAATTTGTTTTATTGGCTGGACTCTTTGTAACCACGGAGACCATGCTCCTTGGAAGAACTATGAGGGGGGGTGTCATATCATTAAGAAAGAGTTAGAAGGAACTTGCCACAGGAATTTGGTTTGTGTTGGATATTTTGGGGGAGAGTTCAAAAAAGCAAGCATTTGTCACAGATTGGATGCTGTTGGGAAGTAAGAGCACTTCCACAATTGGGTCTCTCAATCATTTTTATCTAGAAGGCAGGAGAAATGAAGAGAAGCTAAACTGCAATTGGTAAAGAACCAACTGTGTTGGGAATGAGGACATTTGATCATTTTTATGATATCACAGTGACCTTGTTTTTTTGAAGCTCAGACCCAACTACACAATGATCTTGTATTTTGTTTTACCTCATTACCAAGACAGAGTGACCTCATCCAACCTTGAAGCTCTAAGACAATGTTTATATGCAGGAGGAAAACATCTTGGCCTGGCTGTGGATGCCATCAACTCTAAGGGCCAGTTGGCAGTACGAGGCCAGCTCCCAGTTGTTAAGGTTGCCTTTTTTTGTTTGTTTTTGGTCTCTGTGGACATTAGTTGTTTGTCCTGTTTCCCCCTTCTTCCATGGTCCTGTCACTCTCTCTTGTCCCATTTTGCCAATGTCTTACCAGATTCAAGTTCAGCAATCAGACTATCTAACATTTGCATAAAATTTCCCATCCTCAGAAGGGTACCAGTGCCTGTATCTCCTGCTAATATATGCACCAGTGATGGGGGAAAATGCTCCCCAAACACTCACAATAAAAGTAAGGTGATACTTTAGTTGCTATCTCAGGGGAAAAATTTTTGCCTTTTTTATAGATTTTGGCATATCATAAATGTTAAGCAAATACGCAATGGAATGTGGTGGTGAGTTTGGGAGGAAAAAGGAGCACGCAGTGGTGTTAAAAGGAGTCAGAGGGGTTTAATCTCATTTTAAATCCTCAGAGAAACTACAACCACCTCTAACAATCAACTTTGAATGAGTTGCAGTAAAAAGATATGATCAGGGGTGCCTGGTGGCGCAGTTGGTTAGGCAACCGCCTTCGGTTCAGGTCATGATCCTGGAGTCCTGGGATTGAGCCCCACATTGGGCTCCCTGCTCTGCCGGAAGCCTGCTTCTACCTCTCTCACTCCCCCTGCTTGTGTTCCCTCTCTGGCTGTGTTTTTCTCTGTCAAATAAATAATTTTTTTTTAAAAGATGTGATTATAAGGTCATTAAGAAAACCCTTATGTAAGCCTAAATTTTTCAGGAAAATTGTACTTTTTTTTTTTTTAGGAAAATGGTACTTTTTAAAGCCTCTTAGGATGGCCAAATTCAATTTCCAATGGTTCTGGTCTAGCTTAGGCAGGCTGACTAAAGCTGATGGGTTTGCATGTGATACAAATGGTTGGTAAAGCCAAGATTTCTGTAAATGAAGTGATGATGACCATAGATATGCTAATGATTAATGATTAATGATTTTTGAACCAACACATGCTTAAGGTTCGGCACGGCTATAAGCTTTTCCTTGCTCAGAATCCGGGGAGTAGAAATATAAGTGTTTACATCATAAAAAATATGATTTACCCCTTGAAAACACCTGGTTTTAATTATGTATTTGGGTAACATGGCTCACCAAAAAATTTTTAATAAAAATTTTGATTTTCCCCTATAAAGCAAGTCTTTGATGGCTCAAAACAACAACTGAGTATTTTAGTGACTGAAGAAGAAAATCTACTTTTACCAAAAATGAAAAGTAAGGAATTAGGATGACACTAGCCCAGGCGAATGAGAGAAATTGCATCAACATGGCAAATGAAGCAGCTCTGGGTAATTTATTCATAGGAGCTTTTCAAATTCCAGGTGACCTTTGTTTCTTTCTGAAACAATACACTCTCTCAAAACCCTATTTTAAAAGGAAAAAGATTGTATTTCCAAATGTAGAGCACTTCATTACCCCCTTACTATTCTTACCTCTTAATTTCTCCGTATGTTGCTTGGGAGAGAAATATCGTAAACATACAGAGAACCATCTATTTTTTTGAGACTAGATTTACTTCAATCTTGACAGTCATACTGAAGCACATGGTTGCTCTATAAATGATCCAAGAAAAACATGTGTTTTGGGATCTTGATTGGTGTGTTGACAATATATACCAATTCGATAAAGCAGTTTTATAAAAGGAAACCCATATGAAGTAGACCAGTGATGGGCAAATGTAAGTGTATTTAGTTTTGTATCAAAAAATAAAATGAGAGACTTGCCTGTTTACAGCATTTAAAATTGAAATATCTATCACATAATTATGTGTCTACCCTTCCCATAACAGTCGAAAGATTAGAAATAAGTTCCTTTTTTTTTTTTTGCCTTTAGTCCCATTTTACGGATGTACTGGAAAAGTAAGAAATTTAGTCACCATCCTTACATCTGAAGAGAACTTTTAAGAGAGTCTAGACGGGTCTAGAAGTGAATATGCACAGAGCTAACGAGGCTGGGGTAAAGAGAAGTAGGTTTTGTGAATATGTTGAAAGCATAGTTCTGTCTGGGTTCTGCCCAGTTTTCCAACCATACTTAGACCCGGTCTGAGCCTTCAATATCCTGAGCCTCTTAACTTTCATACAACAAGCTAGAATATAGGTACTTTGTTGTTTAAATATACATGAACATAAGACTCTGGTGTACAATTCTTTTTTTTTTTTAGTTTTTTTTTTTTTTAAAGATTTTATTTATTTGACAGAGAGAAACACAGCCAGAAAGGGAACACAAGCAGGGGGAGTGAGAGAGGGAGAAGCAGGCTTCCCGCCAAGCAGGGAGCCCGATGTGGGGCTCAATTCCGGGTCTCCAGGATCATGACCCTGAGCGTAAGGCAGTCGCCCAACCAACTGAGCCACCCAGGCACCCCTCTGGTGTACAATTCTTTGCCTAGCTTTTAAAACCAGGTGGAGGCAGGGAGCTCCCGGGTGGCTCAGTTAGTTAAGCAGCTGCCTTTGACTCAGATCATGATCTCAGGGTCCTGGGATGGAGGCCCACATCAGGCTCCCTGCTCAGCGGGGGGTCTACTTCTCCCTCAGCCACTCCTCCCTACTGGTGCTCCCTCTTGCTCTCTCTCTATTTCTAGCAGAAATAAATAAAATATTTTTAAATAAATAACTACTTAATTAAAATAAAATAAAACAAGGCACACTTGGTTAAGCCACTGATTCTTGGTTTTGGCTCAGGTTGTGATCTCAGGTCCTGACCTCAGGGTCCTGATCAAGCCTCTTGTCAGGCTTTCACTCAGAGCAAAGTTTGCTTGTGACTCTCCCTCTTCCTGCACCTCACCACCCCCCGCACACACACACACTCTCTCTCTCCTTTCTCAAATAAACAATGAATCTTGGAACACTGAAAAAAAATAAAATAATAAAATAAAATAAAATCTTAAAAAAGAATAAAAAATAGGGGCACCTGGGTGGCTCAGTCAGTTAAGCGACTGCCTACATCCCAGGTCATGATCCCAGGGTCCTGGGATCAAGCCCCATATCAGGCCCCCTGCTCAGTGGAGAGCTTGCTTCTCCCTCTCCCACTCCCCCTGCTTATGTTCCCTCTCTTGCTGCCTCTGTCAAAGAAATAAATAAAACCTTTAAAAAATAATAAAAAATAAAACCAGGTGAATTTCTTATGTAATAATTAAAAAGAACAAAATCTCTGTTGAGTTTACTTGAACAACAACCAAGAATAAAACAAAAAGAGGAGTATCGTAATTAGGAGAGGAGAAGAATAAAAAGGTGCTTCAACCTATGCATGCATTGTTGGCATTTATATATACATACATGATTTATGTTGGTTTATAAAATTTAAGCAGTTTTTCTGCAAGACACACATCTGCAACATCTTTTGAGAACTGACGTATTACAGAGCAGTGCAATCACAAGAATGGCATTTAGGTGTGCTCCCTTTCAGGGTTAACACACCACAATTTTGCTCAGTCTGTTCATGTGTTTAATTGCCTTCTGCTATTATTTTTTATGCAAGATATCTAGCCAGAGACCAGTGAATTGGAGCGATTATGTTTGGCTTGCATTTCTCCTGAGAACAGAGACTACTAATTGCAGTGAAATTCATCTTTCACCTGTATTTTCAATCATCTGCCTCAGACCATGTATCGTGTTCACAGGCAGAATGTAGGACTTGGGACATCATTTGGGTAAACCAAAGCCCCCAAAATAATGGGGAGGAAAAAATACGTTTTCTAAAATCAATACGGTTATTAATTTATACTGGTTTTAAGAATACATTTGAGGGGCGCCTGGGTGGCTCAGTTGTTGAGCGGCTGCCTTCGGCTCAGGTCATGATCCCAGAGTCCTGGGTTCGAGCCCCACATCAGGCTTCCTGCTCCTCAGGAAAGCCTGCTTCTCCCTCTCTCACTCCCCTTGCCTGTCGCTCAACCAACTCTCTGGCTGTGTCTCACTCTGTCAAATAAATAAATAAAATCTTTT
>PITA01011108.1:15743-32410 GCA_004023965.1 Spilogale gracilis | reverse complement strand
TCATTGTAATGGTATTTGAGCAGCAAGACACTATTTTCCTGTGACTGCTCTATAGTACGAGGATGACAGTACCTTTGACTCTTGAACAACAGGAGGATTAGAAGCACCAACCCCTGGGAGTCAAATATCTGAGTGTAATTTTGCCTACCCCAAAACTGAACAAGTAATAACCTACTGTTGACCAGAAGCCTTACTGATAAGAAAAACAGTTGTGTAACCAATATTTTGTATGTTCTGTATATTATAAACTATATCCTTACAATAAACTAAAGAAAAAATACAATATTAAGAAAATCATAAGGAAGAGAAAATGCATTTATGGTACCGTACTGTATCAAAACAATCCCCATGTATGCGGACCCCAGCTGTTCAAATCTCTGTTGTTCCCACCATATACTACAGCCAAACTGATGAAAAAAAAACATTTTTGTGTTTCTGATTTTATCATGTTCATACAGAAGCAGTCTTGCTGGGAAAAACTAGAATGTAGATCATTTCCCCCATTCTTGTCAGGACTAGATATTCTCTTCTGTTTAGTTTTTAACTCTGATAGTTACAAAGTAATGCTGCCCCCCGTTCCCACCCCAGGCCCTCCCTGCTGTTGGCCCCAAGGGCTGCCCAGATCAGTTCACAAAAGGCTCGAAGAGGTTCCAAGGCTCTAAACCCATGGAGGTGGGCTTAGAAAATGTACAAAGCTTCTATTGGGCCAGAGTTCCTTCTCTACAGGGAATGCTGGTTTTATTTTTGTTTTCACGCTGTTTTTCCTCAATAGTTAAGTATCCTTACTTCCGGGGTGCCAGTGGCTCCGTTGGTTAATCATCTGCCTTCAGCTCAGGTCCTGATCACCAGTGTGCTGGGATCAAGTCCCATCTTAGCCTCCCTGCTCCACAGGGAGTCTGCTTCTCTCTCTGCCTGCTGCTCCCCCCTGCTTGTGCTCTCTTTCTGTCTCCAACAAATAAATAAAAATTTTAAAACCTTTAAAGAAAAATATCCTTGGGGTGTCTGGGTGGTTCAGTCGTTAAGTATCTGCCTTTCAGGTCATTAAGCATCTGCCTTCCATCCATCCAGGTCATGATCCCAGGGTCCTCCCTGCTCCGTGGCCGCCTGCTTTCCCTCCCCCACCCCTGCTTGTGTTCCTGCTCACTGTGTCTCTCTCTCTCTCTGTCAAATAAATAATTAAGATCTTTAAAATAATAAATAAATTAATAAATAATTAAAAATTTAAAAGGTATCCTTATTTCTAAAATACTATTTATACTTACATATTTTACTGTCAGTTTTACCCATATCACTTAACTCCTCATTTTATCAACAATTCTTAAACTTATGTATTTGACATAATTGTTAAATAGGTCCTTGTAAAAAAGGATCTATTTTCGATTTACATTATCTTGAACTTTGTGTCTCCTATCTTTTATTTAGATTTACTTCTCCATTCTCTGAATACATTTTATTCAGTTGAGTAACGTCTCACTTCTCTCATAAGGAGTTGCTTTGAATTTGGCATTACCATGGTCAACACCAGTCTTTGGCTTAACAGTAAATAAAATTTTAACTTAAAAAAAGAGCATCAGCTAGTTTTCTGTTCAATTCCATCCATTTAGCATTGTTCCTCTTTCTATAGTACATCCTCTCTTTTTTATGTGTAGCTTAATACATTTTTATCCCCTTAAGGAAAGAAGCTTGTGTTTGCAGTTTTAACCTGGAGGTTTAAAAAACTCACATGATCTGAATTGCTTGACCCTCACTATTTTTTATAGACAATCTTGGAAATATGACTGCCGTATAATAGTCTTTTAGCATGCTTTGTGTTACCTCTTCTCTTTAACTATCAACAGAGAGTCAAGTCTCCTCTACCAAACTTGTGCTATGAAATTGGAATTCACTCTTAAACCTGCCTTAAAATAGATGAATATGCAAATAGTAGCACATTTATTTTAAAAAATCACTTCAAAAGGAGAGTGTCAGAGAAACATGTTTTTTGGGGGGTTTTTTGTTTTTGTTTTTTAAAAGATTTTATTTATTTATTTGACAGAAAGAGAGATCGCAAGTAGGCAGAGAGAGTGCAAGCCGTGGGAAAAGCAGTGGGAGAGGGAGAAGCAGTCTCCCCGCTTAGCAGGGAGCCCAATGTAGGGCTTGATCCCAGGACCCTGGGATCATGACCTGAGCTGAAGGCCCACGCTTAACAAACTGAACCACCCAGGCACCCCCCAAAAATAAAATCTTAAAACAAAAAAAAAAGGGGAGAGCTTATTTTTCCACTTCAGTTAATGGAATTTTTCTATTTTTCATTAACTTCAACATGCCATAGTGTAGCTTGTCACACTGAACTATGTGTCTTAATTATTGTGTTTCCCATAAAATGTCAAATTCTTAGAATTCTTCTCATTTCTTTTTTGGCTTCTCAACCCAGGTATCTGAAATTGCCTCCAACATGTGCAAGTCTAGAGAGCTCTCTCTGTCCCCTTCTCAGTATCACCAGAAACCCCAACTATCTTTGAAACATAAAGAAACCCCATTGTCCCTCAGGAACACAACCACAAATCTGACCTAGCCTAATAAGCTGAATCAGTGGACACTTAATTGAAAATAATAATATCCAATTGGGAAAATTATTAGTACTCCAAGTTTGTTCTTTAACAATGCTTCACTAGCCTTCTTTTTTTGAACTGATTTTTCTATTAGGTCTTTTTTTTCTTATGCTCATGTCATTGTTTGTCTCCATATTCCCTTATTTTAAGGTTCTCTTAGAGCTTAATTCCAATTTCAGAAGTCCCTGGATACATAACTATTATCTCAGAGGTGTTGTTCAACTGCAGTGATCCAAAATAAGCAAAAGATAATCTGAAAAGAAAACTAAATTATACTAGAATCATTGGAAAATTATGTTCAGAGAATAGAGAATTCTCTTCCTAGAAAGTTTATTTTGAACAACTTCTGCTTTATTTCTGGTTGATTCTGCTATATTCCATAAACACCAGTTCATAAAAGACAAAAGCCCAAGTGAGTTAAATCATGTTTCCATAGTCAAGTAATTTTTAGATATTCCCCTAATAACATTACATACAATTTCCAGACTCTTGGCCCATCTCCAGAGATCTGTAGTACAAAAAATTTTAACCCATTAAATTATAACTTAAGTTTTACTGGGCGCCTGGGTGTCTCAGTCAGTTGAGCATCCAACTCTTGATTTCAGCTCAGGTCATGATCTCAGGGTTGTGAGATTCAGCCTTGAGTGGGCTCTGCACTCATTGAGGAGTCTATTTCACTTTGTCTCCCTCTGACTCTCCCCCTGTTCTTTGTCTCTCTCTCTTTCTCTCAAATAAATACATCTTTAAAAAAAAAAAGTTTCAGTGCAACATATCCAGATTCTCAATGGATTAAAACTTTCCATGCTTATACCCCAATACTTCCGTCTATGACAATTATCTAATCACCATAGAAATAAATAATTCAAATGATCCAATTATACCAAACGTTTGTTTAAAAGAAAAAGACAGAAAAGATGGTTTCCATTGTAATCAGAAGCATAGATAGGGAAATCTCACAGCTAAGAAATATTAGCTTCCTAGTTTTGTTGTATTGTACATGTCAATCATTTTTTTAATGATAGAAGGAGAGAGTTTTACTCCATTGAAACCAGATGGAAGAAAAAAAAATGTGAGTTCAAATAGGAAGACTTGTAGTTTTGGTATCATGAAGATGAAGAGCTTGAAAACCGATGGTTTCTGTTTTCTCAATGAATTTATTTTCGTAATGAAGTGTCAGGGGAGAACATCATCTCAAGAATGAGTACACAGGAAAACAATGAGTGCAGAAAGTTTGGACATAGAGTAGGAGATATAACATAATCATCTCAAGGAGTGGGAAAATGGGCAATAGGGAACACAGAACATAGAGGGACTGAAAGGCAGAACCAAATGTCCATGAGGTCTGTGACCGTGAATTTAAAGTAGAAGTGTTTACCTGGATTGTGTGGTCCAAAACTGTCCAAGGTGGCAAAAGAAAACTTTAATCAGAATTATTCTGACACTACCCCCTCCTCAACCCAGATGAATACTAGGGTGGGAAGAGGGGAAAGTGAGGTGAGATTATCTACCAGTGAGCTATTAAAATACAAGACCCTTGGGACACCTGGGTGGTTCAGTTGGCTAAGCGTCTACCTTAGGCTCAGGTCATGATCCCAGGGTCCTGGAATTGAGCCCTGCATTAGGCTTCCTGCTCATCAGGGAGACTGCTTCTGCCTCTCCTTCTGCCTGATGCTACCCCTGCTTGTGTTCTTTCTCTTTTTTTCACTCCCTAACAAAAAATTAAAACCTTAAAAAAAACAATACAACAACAACAACAACAATGATAACAAAAACATGTAATCTAGACCAGCAAGTAGAAAGGTAGTATGAGAAAGACCTGACACTGTGTTATAGTCAAGGGACTGGATGCCTATAAAAGGTTGAAAAGTGGAAGTTACTTAAGCAGCTGAGCCAAAAGATTAGGAGGTCGTGTTTGATGAATGAGTGTTTGAAAGCAAAGTTTCAGAAGTGGACATAGTTTTTGAGACTGGTATCTTGGTTGTGACCATGGGAAGTGGTTGCCAAGAATCAAGTGAGGAAAAAGTCATTAGAAACCTCTTAGATCCTTTTCAATCTTACATTTTCAGTTCACTATTAATGGTGTATAAGAACAGTGTTAATATTTGTATTTCTATCTTGTCTCTGATTACCTTATTAAACAATCTAGGGGCACCTGGCTGGCTCAGTTGGTTAAGTGACTGCTTTCGGCTCAGGTCATGATCCTGGAGACCCAGGATCGAGCCCCACATCGGGATTCCTGCTGGGCAGGAAGCCTGCTTTTCCCTCTCTCAGTCCCTCTGCTTGTGTTCCCTCTCTGGCTGTGTTTCTCTCTGTCAAATAAATAAATAAAATCTTTAAAAAAAAAAACAATCTATTTGGCTCTAATTGTTTTAAAGTTGATTTCTCTACTAGCGAGATAACCAACTTCCTGGCAAATAACAACAGGTTTGTCTCTTCCTTTCTAATAATACTACCTGACCTATTCTTCTCACCTTATTGACTTGTCTAGAATATCTATTAAAATGTTGAATAGTGCAAGTGCTTATCAGGGCCCACTTTGGTTTCCTGACCTCAACAAGAATACTTCTACTATTTCATCATGAAATACAGTGCTGGTTATGGCTTTCTGATATTTTTTTTTTTAACAAACTAAGAAGTTTCCTCTTATTTGCAAGTATGTTAGGGTTTTGTTTTACTTCTTGCCTTGAAATCAGAAATGTGGGTTACATTTTATTGAATGCTTTTTCATCATTTATGAATTAATCTCCTAATACAATGGTTCTCATTATATTAAAATGCAGATTCTATTTAAATTCAATTCAATTCAACGAATATTTTTTGAGTGTTTACTATATGTTATACTATAATTTAGACTCTCAGTGTTCAGTATTGAGCAAAATATGTATTATAAAAAATCTCTGATGAGAATCCATTTACATTCTAATGGATTAATCTTCTACTTCTGTTTCTGGGAATTTATTCTACAGATATATATGCTTAAACGTATGTAGATTCAGGGGTATTTATTAAGACAGTTTTCTATTTTGTGCAATATTCAATAAGAGATGAGTGACAGAGGAATAATGACCTATTCACATACAGAGCATTGTACAGCTATTAAAAGAATGAGGTAGACACATGTGTCGTGACATGAAAATTTCTTTTACATTATTAAATTGGAGTGCCTGGGTGGCTCAGTCATTAAGCATCTGCCTTCAGCTCAGGTCATGATCCCAGAGTCCTGGGATCGAGTCCCCCATCGGGCTCCCTGCTTGGTGGGAAACCTGCTTCTCCGTCTCTCACTCCCCATGCTTGTGTTCCTTCTATAGCTGTGTTTCTCTCTGTCAAATAAAGAAATAAAATCTTAAAAAAAATAAAATAATTAAATCTTTTAAAAGTGCTTCATAGATACATTATATAAAAGATACATATATCCATGATCTATAGGTACAGAAAGATTAAGTGAAGAATACTGTCATGGCTGATTTTATGTGTCAACTGGATGGGTCTATGGCATGCCCCATTTGCTGGTAAAACATTATTTCTGAGTGTGTCTATTAGGCCATCTCTGGAAGAGATGAGCATTTGAATCTATAGACTGAGTAAAGCAGATCGCCCTCAGCAGGGCAGATGAGCATCATCCAACTCAGTGAGGGTGTGAATGAAACACAAAGGTTAGAGAAAGAGTAAATTCAGTCTCTCTGCCTGGGCTGAGACATCCATCTTCTGACCTTAGGCATGGGTGGTCCTGGTCCTTGGGCCTCTGGACTCAGACTCAGAGTTATGTTGTTGCTTCTCACTTCCTTCTCAGGTGTTTAGACTTGGACTTAATTATATCACCAGCTTTCTTGGTTCTCCAACTTGCAGATGGCAGATTGTGGGACATCTTGGCCTCCATGACCATATGAACCCATTCCAATAATAAATCTCTTGTATCTATAACTATATCTACATGTATTCTGTCGGTTCTATTTCTCTGGAGAGCCATGACTAATACAGATATCCTTCAAATTGTAACCATTAGTGGTTACCTCTAGGGAGGGAATGAGGAATGGGATCAGGGTGATTAGGAACCTCAATAAGTTTCTCTATCAAATTATGTATTGTTTGAACCATTTGCAGTGAGAATTTGTGTATTATTTGTGCTGTTTTCAAAAGAGAGAAAGAGAGAGAGAGAGAGAGAGAGAGAAACAGCATGAAACTGCTGTGAAACCAGCAAAATTTGACAGATGGTCTGTCAAAACTACCAGGAAAAAATGCAAGCACTGGGAAAATAACAGAGAAAAAAAAATCAGGGAAGTATCCTCAGTTAATTAACACTAAGAGAGAAAAGAAAGAGAGAGGTGGAAAAATAACCTAAATTGTTGGACTGTAAACCTAAAGCAGGAGACTTGAGAGATCTTGAGGAGCTCTTAAGTATGACCACAGTCCATTACATCTGTGATTTATGAGGACCATTTTATCAAAATGAGAGCATCACGAGTCTCTCTTACAGCTCTATTTCAGAAAGGCTGGAAGGCATCATTTCATTTCAACACCCAAGAGGAAATGATCATGAGCCAAGAAAGATTTAAATATCCTCAGAGACAAGAGTGCTGCTTGCCAACTCTTAAGAAGCCAAGATTTACTTGTCATGATGAACCAAGATGCTGAGCAAAGAACAGATTCTCAAGTAAAAGGCAGGGACCAAGCAGAGGGACATCTGCAAGTCAGCTGTTTTTATTCAAGAGTTTGGTTTTTAATGTTTAGACTAGAAAATTGTTTGATATCTGCTTCTCCAATCAAAATCAGGTCACAAAAAAGAAAGCAGCCACTCTCTGGACATTGAGTTGTCCATGTCACTGAGCTCTCCTTATTCTTACACACTGCCTAGCAGTTTAAAGAACACTTATTCCTGCATTACCTCAGGGGGTTCTCACAACAAATCTAAGACTGGTATCATGGATTTTATTTTACCAGTGCGGGAACAGCTTAAAGGGTTAGCTTCTACCAAGATCACTTTAGTGAATGGCACAGCTGGGATGCAGATTTTGGACTACTGAATCCAGTGGCCCCACAATGATCGTGCAGGCAGAGATAATTAGTGTGTTTAACCTTTTCTGAAACAATATTTGTAGAGTCGTAAAGAAGGGAAGTAGATAGTTTGGGATGTAGCAGAATAGAAACAAGAAATAATAGAAAATGAGCTTGAGGGAGCATGGAAAAGAGGAAGTGAATGATTTGGCTGGAGGGCTTTTATGTGTTATAATGGCTACCAAATGCCGCTGGAGAACCTTGAAAAGGGAAACACCGTGATGCAAACTGTGCTGAAGGGAAATTATTTGAAGGATCCGGCATTGGGGGAAAATAGTGTATTGGAAACAAGGGGAGTGGGGCTGGACAGAAAAGATGATAAAGATCAGAAATATCAAGCACTAGAATATTCTCAAGGTTCTGGAAAAAAGAACCAGTCAGACCGTGAATGAAGAATGAATCAGAAGATATATGCCAAAATTTTATATGTCGTATGCCAGAGTTGGGATGCCTGGGTGGCTCAGTCATTAAGCGTCCGCCTTCTGCTCAGGTCATGATCCTGGAGTCCTGGGATTGAGCCCCGCATCGGGCTCCCTGCTTGGCAGGAAACCTGCTTCTCCTTCTCTCACTCTCCCTGCTTGTGTTCCCTCTCTGGCTAGGTTTCTCTCTGTCAAATAAATAAATAAAATCTTTAAAAAAAAAAAAAAGTATGCCAGACTGATCATAATGCGAGTAACTGGTGGAAATTTGAGAGGGTGGCTAAAGATGATCCAGCCAGTTACTGATCCTCAAAGCTTCAGGTGTCAATAATCCTATATGGAGCTGGTGGTATAAATCTGGATCTGGAAAAGTAAGAAATGATGGCTTTATCTGAAAGCCGTTTATTTTGTTAAGTGATCATGACAATCCAGAGACTTGGGAATCCCGTAAGAAACCCTGGAGGGTTCTGTCTATCCAATAGCAGCCAGAAGGGGAACTCCAGCCTGGAGGGAGAGAACAAGGAGATAGCGAAGTTTCAGCAAGCAGAACATCAGACAAAGTAGGAAGAAGAAAGAGGAATCACTCATCTACCCAACAAGGTCTGCAATCTGCAAATCCAGCCTGATGGAAAAGCCTGGAAGCTCTGGTTTTGCAGCAGACATCCTCTTTGTTTTTGCTAACTTCTTATTGAATGGAAGCAATTCTAGGCTTAAAAGCACTCATTATGGCTATGAGATTAGTGGAGAAAGGCAGGATGTTAGAATGACCTTATTCTACATGTGATTATATAAGTGAGCAAAGTCAAAGCCCAAGTTTAAGAGACAGCCCATAACTAAAGAATAAGAGAAATGTTCCTGAAGGAGAAAGAGAAGAGAACCATGAAAGGAAAGGTGAAAATAATAGTATCTCAGATCTTAGGCTAAGATAGAGCAAAAAGATAGAAGTGCTGTTAAAAAAATAAAGGATGAGAACACACCAAAAAAAAAAAAAAAAGGTTTTAATTATTCAAAACCAGGAAACCACTGGTGATGAGAAAGGGTAATTTTTTTAAAGATTTTAAAAATCTTAAAAGTGTGTGGGGTAAGGGAAGAAGGGGGTGGAGAATCTCAAACAGACTCCCTGCTGAGCTCAGAGTCTAATGAGGGACTCCATCCCATAACCCTGAGATCATAGCCCGAGCAGAAATCAAGCGTCAGACGCTTAAGCAACTGAGTCACCCAGGAGCAGTGAGAAAGCATAATTTTAGTGAACATGGGAAGATGGATAGCAAATTGCTAGAAGGGAATAGTGGTTAGTAAGGCCATAGGGGAAAAGCAACTCTGAAGGACAGTATAATAATGGAATGGACAATTATTAGGGAAATAAGGCTGAATTTAATTAAGACTTTATTTATCTACTTATTTATCTATTTATTTATTTATTTTTAAAGATTTTATTTATTTATTTGACAGAGAGAAACACAGCTAGAGAGGGAACAGAAGCAGGGGGAATGAAAGGGAGAAGCAGGCTTCCCCGCTGAGCAGGGAGCCTGATGAGGGGCTGGATCCCAGGATCCTGGGATCATGACCTGAGCGGCGAAGGCAGATGCTTAGAAACTGAGCCACCCAGGTGGCCTGAAGAAATTTTTTTAAAATTTTATTTATTTACTTTAGAAAGGGAGAGAGCCCTGAGCAGAGGAGTGCAGAAAAAGGGAGAGAGAGTCATAAGCAGGCTCTGTGTGAAGCTTGATCATGGGGCTTGATCTCCCAACCCCGTTCTGAAACCATGTGTCTGAGGCTTAACTGAATTTGCCACCCAAGGACCCTCATCAAAGAAGCACTTAAGGAACATGTATTATATGCATAGTGTCATGTTAGGTGCAAAAAAATAAAGTCTTAAGAAGAAACAATAAAAAGAAAATAAAAGGTAGGAAAGGTAGATGAGCATGGTGGTCCCCAAAAGGCTAACAGACAGAACCCGGGAGTAACAATCCATCCAGCTGGCGGCTCAGCTATGGTGGAGGAGACACGGAGGACAGGCTGAGGTAAATAAAAAGCAGGAGAAGAGAAAAACTCAGGGTAGAAGTTTCGCCTCAAAAAGGAATTGATGAAGTACGAGACTGGCAACTCTAGGCAAACTGAAGGTAAATGGAAGGCTGACGTGGGGGGCAAGATGAAGTGTCCGGAAGAAATGCAAACGGAAGTCAGATGGTAGGGACCGGCCAGGCCTTGACGGCGGCACATTGTTTCTGAAGCCAAAGCAGGGCTGGATTTGAGATGTGATCCTGTCACCCCCGAGTTGTGTGACCTTAAGGAAATCACTTAACTCTTTGGAGCTCTAGTTTTCCCCTTTAGAAATAGCTATGCCATAGTGTTATTGTAAAAATTATATGAGACAGGAGCGCCGGGGTGGCTCAGTTAGTTAGGCATCCAACTTGTGATTTCAGCTCAGGCTGTGATCTCAGGGTCGTGAGATAAAGCCTGGCGCCAGGCTCCATGCTCCGCTGAAGCTGGATTGAGAGTCTCTCTCCCTGTGCTCTTCCCACTCTTGCACACCTGCCATCTCTCTCTCTCTCTCTCTCTCTCTCTCTCTCTCTCTCTCTCTCTCTCTCTCAAATAAATAAATCTTTTTTTGAAAAGTATATGGGAGGGGCGCCTGGGTGGCTCAGTTGGTTAAACGACTGCCTTCGGCTCAGGTTATGATTCCGGAGACCGGGGATCGAGCCCCACATCGGGCTCCCTGCTCGGCGGGAGGTCTGCTTCTCCCCCTCTCACTCCCCCTGCTTGTGTTCCCTCTCTGGCTGTGTTTCTCTCTGTCAAATAAACGAAATCTTTAAAAAAAAAAAAGTATATGGGATAATGCCTGTAAAAAGCAAGTGCCTGAGATTCTGTACTTAATAAATCACCAGTATTATAAACATGAAGTACATAAGGACAGAAACATGGGTGTGGGGGTTCAAAACTGGATTACATCTGGACACGGAGTGACTGTGGTTCTGAGGGAAAAGAGTAAGGAAAACAGGAATGAAGAAACCTCAGAACTCAACTTTCAGTCAGACTCAGAGAGGGCTGGGAGATAGTCTTTGATACTTTCTAAAAGATACCATCAGTAACAAGACGCCTGGGTGGCTCAGACAGTTAAGCATCTGCCTTCGGATCAGGTCATGAACTCAGGGTCCTGGGGTTGAGGTTGAGGCTGGCATAGGCATTGACATTGACATCCGGCTCTCTGCTCAGCAGGGAGCTTGCTTCTCTCTCTGCCCCTCCTCCTGTTTATGTTCTCTCTCTCTCTCTCTCTCTCTTAAATAAATAAATACAATCTTAAAAAAAAGATGCCATCAGTAGTGTTATCAAAGAGGACTGCCTACTCTTAGAGCAGTAGAATAGCATTTCAATTTTAATATAGTTATTATGAAGCCAATACATATGATCTATATACAAAAATTCTATATAGAGAATCCAGGAAATATTAAAAGTGAGTTTAAAAAGTTACATAATTTGATAGGTGGGAGATGACTAGTATTAAAATGGCAGGGCAATTCCTTAGTTTTTTCTTTTGTATACAGGTGCATGTGGGGAAAAGAAACTGAATCCCACTTTTTTCACTTTATATTATATCGTAGCTTTTCTCCATACTTCATCCTATGGGTATACCATACTGCATTTATCATATAGCTTACTATTAAACATTTGAGTGTTTTCAGTTCTCCCTAATATAAGTACTGGAGTGATAGTAATATCTTTGCATCACTTAAAACAGTTGCATGGTATTCTGTTGTGTTACTAAGCCTTCATTTACTTACCACTGAGTCCTCTCCTACTTGACATTTTAATTTTTTTCTTCTTTTTGATCTTTGTTATCGAAACAATAGCATAAGGAACATGTTTGTACCTATTTGTGTGTACTTTGAGATAAATTCCTTTTTTTAAAAAACTTTAAAATAAACCCAAACACTTGATACAGAAAGCCAAAATTTACCTCCAAAAGTCTGTGCCCGTTTTCACCCATCAGCAGAAACTGATGCACCCATTCCAGCACATGCTGATCAATAATGAACAATGATTGTTTTCATAAATTTATTACCAACTTGCCAGTCAAACCAATGGTTTTGCTTTTTTTCTTTATTGTCTTATTAACAAGAGGTTGCACACATAAATTTTTATTGGTCATCTGCTTTTCATAGAATACTTCTTAAAACCCTTTTTTAAGGCAAAGTATAACAATCACAGGAGCTTATTTTTAAGTAGCATTTCTAGAATCTCAGAAAAAATGTTTGTTTTGCTTTGGGTTTTTTTTTTGCACAGTTTACAAAGGGCTTTTTTCTGTTTCCTTCGACCTTACAGCTGGAAACAGAAGCATTTGGCTTCAACTCCCAGTAGTTCTTCATTATTTAAAGGATGGGATGGAAAACTCTAGAGGATATCTGAGACTATGTCAGTGACAGAGCCTTTGTTATCTTCTCCTGAGTGCTATTTCCTCGTCAGACTTCGTTGCGGTGCATTGAGGCATGAGGTTGAATAGACTTCATGCTGTATATTTTTCTGCCCTGTATAATTAAGCTCCACCATTCTCTTCAAGTTGCATAAGACATTGGCAATGGAAATGTTGACTGGAATCAATCATCAAACAAGGCAGTGGGTGTATTTCTTTTCTCGTGACTAGTGATGGTAAGGGTAGGCAACTGCAGGAATTTTATTTTTTTATTTTATTTTATCTATTTATTTGACAAAGAGAAACACAGCTAGAGAGGGAACACAAGCAGGCCGAATAAGAGAGGGAGAAGCAGGCTTCCAGTGAAGCAGGGAGCCTGATGTGGGACTCGATTCCGGGATTTCAGGATCATGACCTGAGCCAAAGGCAGGGGCTTAATGACTGAGCCACCCAGGCACCCCAGCAACTGCAGGAATTTTAAACCAAAACAATCTTATTTCATCTGATGGATCAGACCACAAAGATTGCTACAGTGAAATCTGTCCAAATTTCTCTGGTTCTGGGAACTTGTTCCTCTTCTTCTCACTCCTAAAGTTTATCTAAATGATCACCAACACATTGATTCTGCTGTGGACAACTCTCAGAACCTAGGCCAGTCTTAACACTTGGGAACTGGAAAATTTTCTCACTAGGTGGTTGGACTATAGGCTAATAAAAATCTGGTACGTTCTGGCCAGTAGGTTTTCTGCTATGTGGCTTGTGAAGCAGAAAGTTGGTTAATGAGTAGAGAGAAGGTAGTAGATGAGAAATAGTACAAAACATTTCCTTGGTTCAATATGATACTGCGGGTTCTAGTTCTAGTTCATGGGCATGTGGCCCTGCCTGTATCTTTATAATAAATTCTCTCAAATCCATCCTAACTCTATCTTCTTAGTGCTGTCTAGGTTGAGTTCTACTGCTTGCAGACTAGAAAATTCTAAATGATACAACCACTCAAATCCCTTTTCCTATGACCTTACCTGTAAGTAAAGAATATGTTGATTATTTTAAACTGATAACGAAAGGATATACCTTCTCCCCACTGCCTTTACCCCATTTGCTTTCTTTTCTCTAATGGAGCAAAATACTTGCAAGCCATTTATTATCATATTCTTATAAATGTAATCAACTTCATTGTGAATGTGGTCAATTCAATTAGTAAATGTAAACCAATTGTAAGAAGACATTATTGTGTGATTGCCTTGGATATTCCTCTTAATCAAAATAATTTTAAAACTTCTAAAGGGCATTCCAATTATTTTTCTAAGCACAGTCACATAGTAAAATAGGCATTTTTTTAAAAACATTTTATTTATTTGACAGAGAGATCACAAGTAGGCAGAGAGGCAGGTGGGAAGAGAGGAGGAAGCAGGCTCCCTGTTGAGCAGAGAGCCCAATGTGGGCCTTGATCCCAGGACCCTGAGATCATGACCTGAGCTGAAGGCAGAGGCTTTAATCCACTGACCCACCCAGGCGCCCCAAGTAGGCATGTTTTGAAACATACTATTGAAAGATTTTCCCTATTCAAAAATATTTTCCACTTGGGATGATAAAAACATTCTGGAATTAGATAATGGTGATGTGGCAAAACCTGATATATATTTTTTCATATGACAGAGTGAAAGCTAGAGAGGAAACACAAGCAAGAGGAGAGAGGGAGAAGCAGTTTTCCTGCTGAGCAGGAAGCTTGATATGGGGCTTGAACCTGGGACTCTGGGATCATGACCTGAGCCAAAGGCAGCCACTTAACAACTGAGCCACCCAGGTGCCCCCTGATAAATATATTTTTAAAAAATATGAAATTAGGGGCACCTGGATGGCTCAGTTGTTAACCATCTGCCTTCGGCTCAGATCTGATCCCGGAGTCTTGGAATCAAACCCTGCATCTGGCTCCCTGCCTGGCGGGAAGCCTGCTTCTCCCTCTCTCACTCCCCCTGCTTGTGTTCCCTCTCTAGCTGTGTTTCTCTCTGTCAAATAAATAAAAAAAATCTTAGAAAAAAACCTATAAAATTGTACACTTTAAATGGTGAATTTTATGGTATGTAAATTGAATCAAATAAAAATTAATAAACCTAAGACCAAACAACACCAACAAAAACCTGGCCATGGTGATTAATAAATATTTAAATTAGAAAATGATGTAATGAAATTAAATTTATTTATGATATAACACAGAAAAAAGAAATCTGTTACCAAGTGCCATGCCAAAATATCTCTAAATCTGTTACTGGAGAAATTGATTCCTTAGTTAAAGCACTGCCACTACTGGAAACTCCCATTAATAAGCAAACAAAATTTTCAAGGTTGTATTTAAAACCACTATTGGGGGGCGCCTGGGTGGCTCAGTTGGTTAAGTGACTGCCTTCGGCTCAGGTCATGATCCCGGAGACCCGGGATGGAGCCCCACATCGGGCTCCCTGCTTGGCGGGAAGCCTGCTTCTCCCTCTCTCAGTCCCCCTGCTTGTGTTCCCTCTCTGGCTGTGTTTCTCTCTGTCAAATAAATAAATAAAATCTTTAAAAAAAAAACAAAACAAAAAACCACTATTGGCCATTCACTCTTTTGGTTAACTTATCTGGGGAGCAGCAATCACTTACCAGGATGTGAAGAAAGAAAATGTGATGTAAAAGTATAGGCTCCTTTCAATGTAGATAGTTGACAAGCGAAGCCATAGTGTGAAAAACTGGGCAGTGGTCAAGGAATGGACTATGTATCTTGCTAGGTCCTGGAGAGTCAGAAGATAGCATTACAGTTTGGGGTCTTCACAGAGTAGTAGGGAGTCAGATTGTGGAGTAGGGAGAGAGAAGAGGAAAGAGGAGTATTAAAAAGAACAAAAGTCCCCAGTGGTGTAAGAAAGTACTTTAGCTATACTTGACCTTCCTTACAATTGCCCCAGAGAGGATCCAGTCTATTATCCTCCTTCTAGAATCCTGAGCTTTCCATGGAAACTGCAAAGACAAATCTTAGACTAAAACTAAATTATTAATGGTCCTTAAGACAAAATGGCCTTTTTATCTGACAACACACTTATTCTCCTTTGCTTGCTAACTACTGATCACACAGCTTACATTTTTCTCTTTGTTCTCCAAATGGTACATGAACTTTCTGAATTCTTGCCATATTACAGAATGACAGGATGGGGTTTCCTCAGTGAGGTGTGAGGGTAAGTCCAAGTTACACAGGCAGGAAAGTACTAAGTTTTCACTAAGTCTGGCCCTATTCTAAACAAAGACTCTTAGGAAAACACAATGAAAATGAATTCTTTAGGGGATCCTGGGTGGCTTAGTCTTAAAGTGGCTGCCTTTGGCTCAGGTTAGTTCCCACAGTTCCAGGATCAAGCCCCACATTGGGCTCCCTGCTTGGCAGGAAGCCTGCTTCTCCCTCCCTCACTCCCCCTGCTTGTGTTCCCTCTCTAGCTGTGTTTCTCTCTGTCAAACAAATAAATAAAATCTTAAAAAAAAAAGAAAATGAATTCTTTAGAAATAGTATTTACTAATCTTAAAAAAAATAATATTTAAGACTTCTAGTACTATGTTGAACAATAATGGTGAGAGTGGGCATCCTTGTCGTGTTCCTGATCTTAAGGGAAAGGCTCTCAGCTTTTCCCCATTGAGAATGATATTCGCTGTGGGTTTCTTACAGATGGATTTTTATGAAATTGAGGAATGTTCCCTCTAGCCCTATACTCTGAAGAGTTTTAATCAGGAAAGAATGGTGTATTTTATCAAATGCTTTTTCTGCATTAATTGAGAGGATCATGTAGTTCTCCTCTCTTTTCTTTGTACTTTGTTCTGTCACATTGACTGATTTGCGAATGTTGAACCACCCTTGCATCCCAGGGATAAGTCCCACCTGGTCGTGGCGGATAATCCTTTTAATGTACTGTTGGATCCTATTAGCTAGGATCTTGTTGAGAATCTTGGCATCCATATTCATCAGGGATATTGGTCTGAAATTCTCCTTTTTTTTTTTTTTTTTTTTTTTTAAAGATTTTATTTATTTGACAGAGAGAAACACAGCCAGAGAGGGAACACAAGCAGGGGGAGTGAGAGAGGGAGAAGCAGGCTTCCCGCCGAGCAGGGAGCCCGATGTGGGACTCGATCCCGGGTCTCCAGGATCATGACCTGAGCCGAAGGCAGTGGCTTAACCAACTGAGC
>PITA01011108.1:0-15643 GCA_004023965.1 Spilogale gracilis | reverse complement strand
ATTCTCCTTTTTGATGGGGTCTTTGCCTGGTTTGGGGTTTCAAGGTAATGCTGGCCTCAGAGAAAGAGTCTGGAAGTTTTCCTTCTGATTCTGTTTTTTGAAATAGCTTCATGAGAATAGATATTATTTCTTCTTTGAATGTTTGGTAGACCTCCCCAGGGAATCCATCAGGTCCTGTACTCTCTTGTATTTGGGAGGTTTTTGATCACTGCTTCAATCTTGTTACTGGTTATTGGTCTATTCAGGTTGTCAATTTCTTCCTGTTTCAGTCTTGGAAGTTTCCAGGTTTCCAGGAATGCATCCATTTCTTCTAGATTGCTTAACTTACTGGCATATAAGTGTTGATAATAATTTCTGATGATTGTTTCTATTTCCTTGGTGTTAGTCATGATCTCTTCCCTTTCATTCATAATTTTATTAATTTGGGTCCTTTCTCTTTTCTTTTGGATAAGTCTGGCCAGTAATTTATCAATCTTATTAATTCTTCCAAAGAACAAGCTTCTAGTTTTGTTGATGTATTCTACTGTATTTCTGGTTTCTATTCATTGATCTCTGTTCTAATTTTAATTATTTCCCTTCTTGTGTGTGGAGTAGGCTTAATTTGTTGTTGATTCTCCAGTTCTTTAATATGTAAAGATAGTTTGTGCATTCAGGATTCTTCTATTTTTCTGAGTGAGCCGTAGATGGCAATGTATTTCCCCCCTAAGACCACCTTTGTCGTATCTCACATCCCATAGGTTTTGGACCAATGTGTTTTCATTCTCATTGGTTTCCCTTGTTTAAGTTCTTCTTTAATTTCCTGGTTGACCCAAACTTTCTTGAGTCGGATGGTCTTTAGCTTCCAAGTGTTTGAATTTCTTGCAAACTTTTTCTTGTGATTGAGTTCCAGTTTCAAAGCACTGTGGTATGAGAATATGCAGGAAATAACCTCAGTCTTTTGGTATTGGTCGCAACCTGATTTGTGACCCAGTATGTGGTCTCTTCTGGCAAAAGCTCCATGTGTGTATAAGAAGAATGAGTATTCTGTTGTTTTAGGGTGAAATGTTCTGTATATATCTATGGAGTCCATCTGGTCCAACATGTCATTCAAAGCTCTTGTTTCTTTGCTGATCTTTTGCTTAGGTATCTGTCTATAGCTGACAGACAACAAAAAGAAACAAAAGGTATTCAATTTGGCAAAGAAGTCAAACTCTCTCTCTTCGCAGATGACATTATACTTTATGTGGAAAAACCAAAAGACCCTACTCCCAAATTACTAGAATTCATACAACTATTTAATAATATGGGAGGATACAAAATCAATGCACAGAAAGCAGTTGCTTTCTTTTTTTTTATATTTTATAAATATAAAATTTTTTTTATTTATTTATCTTTTTTTTTAATATTTTATTTATTTATTTGGCAGAGAGAGATCACAAGCAGGCAGAGATGCAGGCAGAGAGAGAGGAGGAAGCAGACTCCCTGCTGAGCAGAGAGCCTGATGCGGGCCTTGATCCCAGGACCCTGAGATCATGACCCGAGCCGAAGGCAGAGGCTTTAACCCACTGAGCCACCCAGGCGCCCAGCAGTTGCTTTCTTATACACTAACAATGAAACTTTAGAAAGAGAAATAGAGAATTTATTTCATTTACAATAGCAACAAAAGCCATAAGATACCTTGGAATAAACCTAACCAAAAGGCAAAGGATTTATACTCAGGAACTACATAACACTCATGAAAGAAATCAAAGAAGACACAAAAATATAGAAAAACATTCCATGCTCATGGATTGGAAGAATAAACACCGTTAAAATGTCTCTGCTGCCCAGAGCAATCTATACTTTCAACCCCACCCCAGTGAAAATACCATTGGCATCTTTCAAAGTGTTGGACTAAACAATCCTAAAACTTGTGTGGAATCAGAAAAGACCCTCAATCACCAAGGAAATGTTGAAAAAGAAAAACAAATCTAGGGGCATCACGTTGCCTGATTTCAAGCTATATTAATTACAAAGTCATGATAACCAAGACAGCATGGTACCAGCACAAAAATAGACACATAGACCAATGAAACAGAATAGAAAGCCCAGATACAGATCCTCAACTCTGGTCAACTAATCTTCAACAAAGCAGTAAAAAATATCTAATGGAAAAAAAGACACTCTGTTCAATAAATGGGGCTGGGAAAATTGGACAGCTATATACAGAAGAATAAAACTTGACTATTTGCTTATACCAAACACAAAGATAAACTCTAAATGGCTGAAAGACCTCAATGTGAGAGAGGAATCCATCAAAATCCTAGAGGAGAACATAAGCAGCAACCTCTTCGACATCAGCCACAACAAGTTCCTTCAAGACACATCTCCAAAGTCAAAGAAAACAAAAGCAAAAATAAACTTTTGGGGGGGCGCCTCGGTGGCTCAGTTGGTTGAGCAACTGCCTTCGGCTCAGGTCATGATTCCGGAGACCCGGGATCAAGCCCCATATCGGGCTCCTTGCTCGGCGGGAACCCTGCTTCTCCCTCTCTCACTCTCCCTGCTTGTGTTCCCTCTCTCACTGTGTTTCTCTGTGTCAAATAAATAAAATCTTTAAAAAAAAAGTTTTGTAAAACTTGCTTACGTCAAGCCTCAAGTATCACCCTACCCTTTTAAGACATGATAATTAATAGAGATGATGAGAAAAACAATCATAGTAGTATGGTAGCTGCATTGTAACTAGCTTAGTTCATATAATAGAAATCTTGTAACCACATGACTGCATGCTCACCTCCCTGCATTTAGGGGAGGCAGGAAGTCCTGATAGGATAATGATTGATAAAAACCACCTGAGCAAAACACGGGATGTGCATCAGTAAAGATCTGTCTTTGTAACTGATTGTCCCTTAGATTAGACTTTAACCAAAACGTGCTATAAATAAAGAACCCTGAGAACAATGTTTTTGGGAGATACTCACACCACTTTTCAAGTCTGGTCTCCTCATTATCGCCAATGCCATCCCCACCTCTTTGGTCTGGACAGTTGCTGGGGCTGGCCCCCGGCAGGGAAGGAGATGAGGGGATGGGTTCGCCCAGTGGTGGGTATTGAGGAGGACATGGATTTCATGGAGCACTGGGTGTTAGACACAAACAATGAATCATGGGACACTACATCAAAAACTAATGATGTACTGTACAGTGACTAACATAACATAATAAAAAAATAAAAAATAAAAATAGATACTTACATATCTATTAGGTGCAAAGAACCCTCAAAAAATTTAAAGTTGTATCAATGTTCCCATCAAAAATTAAAGTGAACTTATATGTACAGGACTAAGTAATGACTTTGTAACCCAGGAAGTACATAGAGAGTTTATGTAGTGTTACTTTTTCATCAAAATGTTTTGGGATAAATTTGACCTACTTTTATTTTATTTTATTTTATTTTATTTTATTTTAATTTATCTGAGAGAGAGAGAGCACAAGTGGGGGAGCTGTAGAGGGAGTGGGAGAAGTAGCCTCCCTGCTAAGAGGGGAGTACATGGTAGGGCTTGAACCCAGGACCCTGAGATCATGACCTACATGAGCTAAAGGCAGATGCCTAAGCAACCGAGCCACCCAGGTGCCCCTGACTTAAACTTTATCTTTGCCCATGTAAATAAATGCCTATGAGCCATGTATAAGTGGAATTAGCAAGTGCTTGACAGAAGACCAACGAATGCAGTCGTTATGGTTAGGTACTAAGATAGCATTGTTCTAAATGGCCAAACTTTACTGAGTACTAACTATGTACCAGAATTTGTTCTAAGCATTTTATACATGCTCATTTAAAGTTTGCCATAACTCTATGAGATAGGTAGTATTAGCAACTCCATTTACAAAATGAGGAAAAATGGAGAACTTTCTCCCTAAGTTCAGGAGCAAGACAAGGTTGTCTATTCTCTGCACTTTTATTCAACATGGCACTGCAAGTCCTAGCCACAGCAATTAGACAAAAACAACAACAGAAGTCATCCAGATTGGTAAGGAAGAAGTAAAAATTTCACTATTTGTAGATGACATGATACTCTATAGAGAAAATCCCAGACTCCACCAAACACTAGTGGAACTGATAAATTAATCTAGTAAAGTTACAGGACACAAAACTAATGTGCAGAACTCTGTTTAATTTCTATACACTATAATGAAGCAGCAAATAGAGAAATTAAGAAAACAATTCCATTTATAATTAAATTATGCCTCAAATAAGATACCTAGGAATAAACTTCATCAAAGAAGTCAAAGACCTACTCTGAAAACTATAAAACACTGAAGAAAGAAATTGAAAGATATTCCATGCTCATGGATCAGAAGAACAAATATTGTTTAAATGTCTATACTATCCAAAGCAATTTACAGATTTAATACAATCACATTTTTCACAGAGGTAGAACAAATCATCCTATGATTTATGTGGAACCACAAAAGACTTCCCAAATGGCCAAAGCAACTATTAAAAAGAAAAGCAAAGTTGGAGGCATCACAATTCTCGACTTCAAGTTACAATACAAAGCTGTAGTAATCAAAACAGTATGGTATTGGCACAAAAATAGATACATAGACCAATGGAATGGAATAGAAAACCCAGAAATAAACCCACAATTATATGGTTGATTAATCTTCAGCAAAGCAAGAAAGAATATCCAATGGGAAAAAGATAGTCTCTTCAATAAACAGTCCTAGGGAAACCAGACAGCTACATGCAAAAGAATGAAACTGGACCACTTTCTTACACCATACACAAAAGTAAACACAAAATGGGTTAAAAACCTAAATGTGAGATCTGAAACCATAAAAATCCTAGAGGACAGCACAGGCAGTAACGTCTCTGACATTGGCAATAGTAACTTTTTTCCAGGTAGCTTTTCTCAGGCAAGACAAACAAAGGCAAAAATGAACTATTAGGACTATCAAAAATAAAAAACTTCTGCACAGTGCAGAAAACAATTAACAAAACTAAAAGGCAACCTACAAAATGGGAGAAGGTATTTGCAAATGGCATATCCAATAAAGAGCTAGTATCCAATATAGATAAAGAATTTATAAAACTCAACACCAAAATAAAGTAAATAATCCAATTAAAAAATAGGCAGAACACTTGAACAGACATCTCTCCAAAGAAGACGTCCAGATGTCCAAAAGACATATGAAAAGATATTCAACATCACTAATCAACAGGGACATGCAAATCAAAACTGCAATGAGATATCACCTTACATCTGTCTAGAATCAACAGCAAAATGAACAAGAGGTGTTGATGAGAATGTGGAGAGAAAGGAACCCTCTCACACTGTTGGTGGGAGTGCAAACTGGTGCAGCCACTCTGGAAAACAGTATGGAGGTTCTTCAGAAAATTAAAAATAGAGGCACCCTACAATCCAGCAATCACACCACTGGGTATTTATTCAGAGAATACAAAAACACTAATTGGAAAGTATATATGTACCCCTATGTTTATTGCAGCATTATTTACAATGATCAAACAACGGAAGCAGTCCAAGTGTCCACTGATAGATAAATGGATAAAAAGGAGGTAGTGTATATATATAATGGAACGTTATTCAGCCATTAAAATAATGAAATCTTTGCAACAACATGGATGGATCTAGAGAACATAATGCTAAGTGAAATAAATCAGTCAGAGAAAAACAAATACCAAATGATTTCATTAATATACAGAATTTAAGAAACAAAACAAAAAAAGAAAAAAAAAGAAAGAAACAAAACAAAGGAACAAAGAAAGGGACAAACAAAAAAACACTCTTAAAGATAGAAAAAAAAAAACAATCGTCAGGGGGGAGGTGGGTGTAGAGTTGGAAGAAATTAGTGAAGGGGCTTAGGAGTACCTTCATCATAATGAGCACTGACTAACATATAGACTTGTTGAATTGTATTGTACACTCAAACTCTTAAATTCTTTTTTTAAATTTTTTAGATTTTATTTATTTATTTGTCAGAGAGAGAGAGAGAGAAAGAGAGCACACAAACAGGAGGAGCAGCAGGCAGAGGGAGAAGCAGGCTCTTCCCTGAGCAGGGAGATTCCAGAACCCTGGAATCACAACCTGAGCCAAAGGCAGACGCTTAACTCACTGAGCCACCCAGGTACCCCTGTACATTTGAATCTAACACTGTATGTTAATTATATTTGAATTAAAAAAACAAGAAAAAAAAAAGAACAAAATCTTGTCATTTGCCATAATATGAATGGAGCTAGAGAGTACAATGCTAAGTGAAATAAGTCAGTCAGAGAAAGGAATTGATATGATTTCACTCACATGTGGAATTTAAGAAGCAAAACAAACAAGCAAAGGGGAAAAAAGGAGGGGGGGGGCAATCAAAAAACAGACTTTCAACTATAGAGAACAAACTGATGGTCACCAGAGGGGACGGGAGGGGAGTGAATGAAGGAAATAGGTGATGGGGATGAAGAGGGCACGTGCTGTCATGAGCACTGGAATTGCATGGGACGAGTCAAATCACTATATTGTATGTACACCTGAAACTAATATAACACTGTGTATTAACTATACTGGAATTAAAATACTTTTTTTTTTCAAAAAAAGGGAAACTAAGGTATCTGATGGTGACAGGAGTAAATAAATTGTAGGGAGATCCCAAATTTAAAGTAAAAATCAAGAAGGCAAGTAGGGTCTGGTTAATTCTCCCATCTCCCTAGAAATTCTCCTTCCAATGTTAAAATTTGGAAGCTCTGCGTGTTGTCTCATTATGCCAGTTCAAAGGTACGTGACCTTGAATGCCTTGCCCAAATCCCCTAGGATTATTATGATTCCATATGAAATCTGTGGGTATAGATCTAGAACCTCCCAGACTAAAGTGAACTTAGATGCTTTGCTGTTGTTATTGAAGAGCCATGGTAAGGACTTCTGACTTTATTCAAGGTGCGATGGCAAGCCATTTGAGCATTCTGAGCAGAATATCATGATTTTATTTTGTTTTTCAGAGATCACTCTGGCTGGATGTGTAGAAAATAGATTGGGATGAGGACAAGAATTGAAACAGAAACTGGGGCGCCTGGGTGGCTCAGTCGTTGTGCGTCTGCCTTCGGCTCTGGTCATGATCCTAGGGTTCCGGGATCGAGCCCCGCATCCGGCTTTCTGCTCCCCCGTGAAGCCTGCTTCTCCCTTTCTCACTCCCCCTGCTGTGTTCCCTCTCTGGCTATGTTTCTCTGTGTCAAATAAATAAATAAAATCTTAAAAAAAAAGAAAGAAAGAAACAGAGAAACTAACTAGAAAGCCATTGAAATAGTCCAGATGAGAAGTAATTACGGTCTAGATTAGGAAGGGAGGTGATGGAAAATAGATTTTTAAATACATTTTAAACAAAAAAACCAGTAGGATTTGCTTATGGCTTAATCATGGGCTATCTCCAAGTTTATTGGCCTTAAAAATGGATTGAAAGGAGTCTTTCTATTCAATAATATGGAGAAATCCATCAGGAAGGATAGAAAATTAAGAATTCTCTTTTCGGATATTTTAAGTATGAGATGCCCTTTTGACATTCAACTGACGGTATTTAATAAGCTTTGAAATACATGAGTCTGTGCTGTAGAAGAGAGGTACCTTTGTTCCTTTGTTTTTTTCTTCCTCCTCCCACCATGTTCTCAAGCTAAGATTCAACTCATATCAAGCTACAAATTAAGATGGAAATTTTACACATTCTCCTTTTAGAAATAGCTTAATTTCAATAAGGGACAAAATGTTATGCCATTTTCTGGTGGCAAAATTTCAGACATTCATATTACTGCAATCTGGGGCGAAAAAAATGGCATGTAAGTGATGCCTGGGGACGCCTCGGTGGTTCAATGGGTTAAAGTCTCCTGGTCCTGGGATGGAGGCCCGCATCTGGGTTCTCTGCTCAGCAGGGAGCCTGCTTCCTCCTCTCTCTCTGCCCACCTCTCTGCCTGCTTGTGATCTCTCTCTCTCTGTCAAATAAATAAATAAAATTTTAAAAAAGTGATGTCTGGGCCATACCACAAAAGTAGGAATTTAACATTTTTTATCGCAACTCCTTAGGATTATCTCAGTGTTCAAGAAGCGGACATCCTTATAGAAATGTCAATGAGTATCTTGACATTTTACCACTTTGCAAAAGAAATTTCTTGGATTAAATATGTTCTTAGATTAAGCAGATAGTTGGTAAAATTGTGCTTAAAATAAATTCACTTCCTTTTGCTCACTGAATGGTTTTTAAATATGGATGAAGTGGGAGAGGTAGGTAATGTTTTCACAAGCTGAAATTTTATCAGGAAATACTCGAACACAAATCACAGCACCATATCAGAACGTGTGGAAAAAGTACAGCATACACGAAATGGTTTAAAGTCAGACCTTTTTATGCAAAAAAGATATACATTTTCTTTAGAAAATACACTTAAAGTTAGCTGTATTTCTCAATACCTAAATTTTATTTCTGTAATTGGATTTATAGTTGAAAAAAAAAAGGAACATTCCCTAAAATGGTCCAACAGAAAACACTGCCAAAACCTCTGTTATTTTATTTTATTTATTGATTTTAAAGATTTTATTTATTTACTTGAGAGAGTGAGAAAGAAATAGAGAGCATGAACAGGGAAGGATTAGAGGGGGAACAGAGCATGGAGCCTGACACGGAGCTCCCTCCCATGACCCCGAGATCATAACCTGAGTCAAAACCAAAGGTCTGACACTTACTCTTTTGCAGCCAGTGCCGAGAGCGATGGGCATCTCTCAGGACAGCTGGCACAAGCGCCACAAAACCGGGGGCAAGAGAAAGCCCTACCACAAGAAGCAGAAGTATGAGCTGGGACGCCCCACTGCCAACACTAAGATTGGCCCCCGCTGCATACATACAGTCTGAGTCCAGGGAGGCAATAAGAAGTATCTTGCCTTGAGGCTAGATGTGGGGAACTTCTCCTGGGGCTCTGAGTGTTGTATGTGCAAAACAAGGACTATTGATGTTGTCTACAATGCATCCAACAACGAACTGGTCTGCACCAAGACCCTGGTGAAGAACTGTATTGTGCTCATTGACAGCACACCGTGAGGACAGTGGTACGAGTCCCACTATGCACGGGCCCTGGGCCGCAAGAAGGGGGCCAAGCTGACGTCCGAGGAGGAAGAGATTTTAAACAAAAAACGATCAAAGAAAATTCAGAAGAAGTATGATGAAAGGAAAAAGAATGCTAAAATCAGCAGTCTTCTGGAGGAGCAGTTCCAACTGGGCAAGCTTCTTGCATGCATCGCTTCAAGACCAGGCCAGTGTGGCCGAGCAGATGGCTACGTGCTAGATAGAGGGCAAAGAGCTAGAGTTCTGTCTGAGGAAAATCAAAGCCCAGAAAGGCAGATAAATCTTCCTCCCAGCTTCGGTCATGTAATAAAGGTGTTTACTGTCCTGCCCATTGTTCAAAAAAAAAAAGAGTCAGACACTTAACTGACACCCAAGTACCCCTTTATTTTATTTTTATGTTATTGTTTGTTATTCCCAAATGTTCTTCAAAATAATAACCCTTATCTTACTATATCTTGCACTAAAATTAGAGTACTAACATATCTAACATACAATACTTTCCAAAACAAACATACATTGTATTTATCTGGTTGATCTGTACAATAATCTTTTGGAACAATGTTATTAATATCCCCATTTTGCAAGTCAGAGAAATCTGAGGTTCAAAAGTTAAATGAGGGCGCCTGGGTGGCTCAGTTGGTTAAGCGACTGCCTTCGGCTCAGGTCATGATCCTGGAGACCCAGGATCGAGCCCCACATTAGGCTCCCTGCTCGGCGGGAAGCCTGCTTCTACCTCTTTCACTCCCCCTGCTTGTGTTCCCTCTTTGGCTGTGTTTCTCTCTGTCAAATAAATAAAATCTTAAAAAAAAAAAAAGTTAAATGACATGCGTAAGATCATGTGATCACTTGATCATGTGATCAATTTCAAAATAGGCTGTAGTTTTGTCCTTCAGATTCTGTATATTGCTGCTGTTTTGCATTTCCCAACACATGATGCCTGTTCAAATTTCATCCATTTTCCTTTTCCTTGAGACCTAACTTTTCTATTAATGGAGGCTTTTTTGAGAAAATACATACCGCCCTTGCCAAGATACTTACCCTTGCCCGGAGTGAAAGAAGATGGTTCTTTCATTTAATTAAATGTTTTCTGTGTGCCTGACAGAAGAAGCAAAGAGCTTCTCAGGCTCCTTGCTCTCTCTCCCGGGAGCCTGCTTCTCCCCTGCCTCTCTCTCTTTCTCTCTCTCTCATGAATAAATATAAATAAAATCTTTTAAGAAATAAATGAATAATTAAAAAATAAAGTCCTTTTAATTTGAACATCTGAGTCATTTCATAGTTGACCTCTATGGATTGCCTTTCCCTTGAGAGATTATAACCTGGAGATTGTTGTAGAATGTTATAGAGACTCTGGATTTTATTCTATTTCTCTTAGCAACATTGCCAGTTTTGAATGAATGGGGTAAGACTCAAACTGCAAACTTTGTCTCACCTGCGGTGTGTGGCAGCTCAAGTCTCAGTTCGGTTCTGTTCTTTTATCTTTAGCTGTATTGCTTGCATTCTGATACCTTGCATAGTTTGGGACTCAGCCTGAGTCTTAGGCAAAATTTATGGACAAAAGTTGGGGCTCCCTTCTCTAGTTCTTCCCTTTCTTGGATTCCTCCCTCATGCTCTGTGTGCACCCTATACCCCAAATGTATTCTTCACATCAGAAAAGATGGCTAGCTTTCTGTTGGTGTTTAGCGGCTATGTGCCCTGAAACTATTGTAACTTGAATAAACTCAGTCAAGAAAAAGCTGCAAGTAAATAGGAAACTCACACTGACACGGTGTCTTCCTCCAAGTTTCTTTCTCTCTCTTTTTTTAAAAGATTTTATTTATATGTGAGAGAGCCCAGCAGTGGGAGCAGCAGGCAGAGGGAGAAGCAAGCTCCCAGCTAAGCAAGGAGCCCAATGCGGGACTCGATCCCGAGACCCTGGGATCATGACCTGAGCTGAAGGCAGACTCTTAATCCACTGAGCTATCCAGGCATCCCCAAATTTCAACTCTTATCAAAAACCTACTGCTGGGTGCCTGGGTGGCTCAGTGTGTTAAAGCCTCTGCCTTCAGCTCAGGCCATGATCTCAGGGTCCTGGGATTGAGGCCTGCATCTGGCTCTCTGCTCGGCAGGGAGGCTGTTTCCTCCTCTCTTTCTGCCTACTTGTGATCTCTCTGTATCAAATAAATAAATAAAATCTTAAAAAAAAACCAAAAGCCTACTGCTTTTGCCCACTCTTTACAGGAAGTTGTCTTTTATATTTTTTTCAAGCTTTATAGTTGTTGTCTGCAGGAGGTTTAGTGTATTAGTTGGTTATGCTATATCAGAAGCATAATCCCTCATATAGATCTCCATTTCAGTTATCTGTTGCTTCAGTCTAAAATTTGGTGGCTTAAAATAACAACTATTTGCTCACAATTCTGCAACTTGGGCTGGACTTCACTGGGTGGTTCTTCTCCATAGTGTTGGATGCAGCCATCTGGAGGCTTGAATGGGGCTGAAAATCCAAAATAGCTCCACTCACATGCCTGACACCTCAGATGGAATGGCTAGAACAGCTTGGGGGCTGATCAGATGGCTCTCTTTCTGCTTTCTTTCTAGCAAGATAGCTGGACCTCTTTATGTTATGGCTTAATGTTTCAAATGGAAGTATTCCAAGAGCAGAAGCCCCAATATACAAATATTTATAAAGCCTACATTTGCATCACACTTGTTAATATACCATTGGCCAAAACAAATCCCATATCTAAGCTAAGAGTCAATGTGGGAAGGGACTACACAAGAATGGTATGGCCCATTGAGGTCACCAAGGTAATAGCTTAGCATAATCTCTTAGGCACCTTTCATACATTCAAGTTGTAGGTTGTCTCTCCCCACTCTTTTTACCTCAAGGATCTTTCTTTATCATTTGTCCCTCTATTTCCTATATCCTCAATCTCTCTCTCTCTCTATTGATTCTTCCCATCAGTATGTAGATGATCTCCATATCTTCCTCTTAAAATAACACAGAATTTGACTTTAACCTAGCACTCTATCTCTCCATTATCCTTCACAATCAAACTTCTTAAACCAGCTGCCCCATTCAACTGTTTCCAATTATCCATCTTGTGATTATTTTACACCACAAGTGATATGGATTCATTCACACAACTACATTGGATTGCTCTAGCCAAGGTCATTCACACCTTTTTGTTGCTAAATAGAATAGATATGGCTTGGTTCTTTGAATTAACTTCCAATCGCATTGAGCCATGTAGACAAATCCCTTTGTGAAACACTCTCTTACTTGGACTCAGCTTACTTTATTTTATCCCCTTGACAGCACAGTTCCTTGATGCCCCATTTAGCCCATGTCCATTTTTTAAGTGTTGTCATTCCTATGGTTTTATCTTGCACCCTTTTCTTTTTTTACTCTAAGCATTCTTTCTTGGCATCTTATCCTTTTCAATGCCTTTAGTTACCATATATATGTTGATACCTCCTGAACCTAAATCTTTGGCCCAGGTCTCTCTCCTTCAGCTTCAGAAATACACATTCAATTATCTACTCAACACTTCTGTTTGCTTATCCCATAGGGAACCCAAAATGAAGCCATCTCCCCTCTCCCCAAAACTATTTCTCTTACTGTGATCTTTCTCTTCATGACCGACACCATCAATGGCTCCAGTCAGATACCTGAGTACCATTTTACCCACTCCCACTCCTATCTGACCAATGGTGTTCCATCCCCAAGCTGACGAACCACCAATGATCTCATTTGGAGTTCTGCCAGACTCTTACCTAATTTTCCGGAATACACTGTCAGGCTTCCTGCCATACCCACCCGCATCCCAATCCCCCATGCACACATATACAAAAGCTGTTTATCACAGAAAACCCAGAATGATCTTTCTATATGAAATTTATTGACTTGTTCCAATCCTCCAGTGGGTCCCCAACACCTGTAGAATAAAATCTCAACTCCTTACCTGGGTGACAAGGTCCTTACTGATCCAGCACCTACCGCTCAAAGTTCCTTTTTTAGCTCTCTTCAACCTCCTCCCCCGTTTACTCATTTTCCCTTTGCTGCTTCTCCAGTGACGCACAACCTCACGCACTCTGGAACTGGAAATTCAACATGCTATCCCTGAAGTTAGATTAATTGGCTGTTCTGTCAGTCACTCAGATGTGTGACCTTGAGCAATTTACAGGACCTCTCTGTGCTCCACTTTCTTATCTGTAACATCACAATAGGAATAGTACCTCCTTCCTAACGCTGTGGCAAGAATAACCTGAGGTGATGTATGCAAACTCCTTGACATAGTGCCTAGCATGTAACAAACACTCAACACTATGGCTTTTATTCTTTTTCTCCAGCCACACTACTACTTTTAGTTCTTCAAATTGCTTATTCTCTTCCTTCCTTCTGAGCCATTTGTGGGCTGTTCCCTCAGCCTAGAACATTCTCCTTCCCTGCAACATTCTCCTGACAACCTCCCCCTCCACCACCGCCATCCTCTAACTACCCTTTGCCTGGCCAGCCCTTACTCATACTTCAAGTGTTAGTTTGGATATCACTTTCCACTAGAAGACTCCCTTCCAAACCACTGTATTTCTTTCTCTCATAGTGTTTATCACACTGAATCATCATCTCCTGTTTATTTCTTTGCATCTCACTAGATTGGAAACTCTGTGAGTATTTTTTCTTTCTCACTCTCTTCCTGTAATGGGCTGAATCATGTGTCCTGCAAAATACATATGTTGAAGTCCTAACTCTCAATATCTCAGAATGTTGTTGTATTTAAAGATAAGTTCTTTTTTTTAAAAAGATTTCATCCATTTATTTCACAGAGAGAGATCACAAGTAGGCAGAGAGGCAAGCAGAGAGAGGAGGAAGCAGGCTCCCTGCCGAGCAGAGAGCCCGACGCGGCCGGCCCTCCATCCCAGGACCCTAAGATCATGACCTGAGCCGAACGCAGAGGCTTTAACCCACGGAGACACCCAGGTGTCCTAAAGATAAGTTCTTTTTAAAAAGGTGATTAGGGGCGCCTGGGTGGCTCCGTTGGTTAGGCAACTGCTTTCGGCTCAGGTCATGATCCTGGAGACCCGGGATCGAGTCCCACATCGGGCTCCTTGCTCCGCGGGAAGCCTGCTTCTCCCTCTCTCACTCCCCCTGCTTGTGTTCCCTCTCTAGCTGTGTTTCACTCTGTCAAATAAATAAATAAATCTTTAAAAAAAATAAAAAGGTGATTAGGGGCATCTGGGTGGCTCAGTGGGTTAAGTGTCTGCCTTCAGCTCGGGTCATGATACCAGGGTCCTGGGATTGAGCCCCACATAGGACTCCTTGCTCAGCACGGAGTCCGCTTCTCCCTCTCCTTCTGCCCCTCCTCTTGCTCGTGCTTTCTCTCTCTCTTTCCGTCTCTCAAATAAATAAAATCTCTTTTTTTTTAAGGTAATTAATGGAGCACCAGTCATTAAGGTTCTGCCTTTGGCTCAGGTCATGATCCTAGAGTCCCGGGATGGAGATAGAGCCCTGAATCGGGCTTCCTCAGCTCGGCGGGAAGACTGCCTCTCCCTCTTTCACCCCGCCCCCCCGCTTGTGTTCCCTCTCTAGCTGTATTTCTCTATGTGAAATAAATAAATAAAATCTTTTTTTAAAAAAAGGTAATTAGGGACACCTGGGTGGCTCAGTGGTTAAGCGACTGCCTTCGACTCAGGTCATGATCCCGGAGACCCGGGATCGAGTCCCACATTGGGCTCCCTGCTCGGTGGGAAGCCTGCTTCTCCCTCTCTCACTCCCCCTGCTTATGTTCCCTCTCTGGCTGTGTTTCTCTCTGCCAAATAAATAAACTCTAAAAAAAAAAAAAAAAAAAGGTAATTAGGGTGCCTGGGTGACTCAGTGGGTTAAAGCCTCTGCCTTCCGCTCAGGTCATGATCCCAGGGTCCTGGGATCCAGGCCCGCATAGGGCTCTCAGCTCAGCAGGGAGCCTGTTTTCTCCACTCTCTCCGCCTGCCTCTCTGCCTACTTGTGATCTCCCTCTGTGTCAAATAAATAAATAAAATATTTTTTAAAAAGGTAATTAATCCAATATAACTGGTGTCCTTATAGGAAGAGAAAATTTGGACACAGAAATGTATGTGTACAGAAGAAAGATCATATGAGGGCAAGGGGGAAGACAGCCATCTAAGTCATCTACACTAAGGAGAAAGGCTTCAGAGATATCAACCCTGCCAACATCATGGATTTCTCCAAAACTGTGAGACAATAAGTTTCTATTGTTTAAATCACTCAGTCTGTGGTACCTTGTCAGCAAACTAATATATTACTTCATGTATCATCTAGCAATATGCCTTGAAGAAATAAGAGCCCCAAAATTTCTGTTGCATGAAAACAAATCATCCCATTTTCTCCAATCCTAGTAGAAAATGCTCCAGGGACGCCTGGGTGGCTCAGTTGGTTGAGCGACTGCCTTCGGCTCAGGTCATGATCCCGGAGACCCGGGATCGAGTCCCACATCGGGCTCCCTGCTCGGCGGGAAGCCTGCTTCTCCCTCTCTCACTCCCCCTGCTTGTGTTCCCTCTCTCGCTGTGTTTCTCGCTGTCAAATAAGTAAAATCTTAAAAAA